>OZ008356.1:9861165-9989999 GCA_963931975.1 Cataclysta lemnata | reverse complement strand
ACCGTATCGATTCGCGGCCGATCGAACTTTAGAGCAATCGCGAGCCCCCTTTTTTATAGTTTGTTTTTCAGTTCTATTAACTGCCCTCAGCGTGTAGGTTTACATACAAAGATAAGTTATCACCCAAGTAAAAAACCCTTCTAATTACAAAATAAAGTGAAAATTCAAATTCAATGAAATCGTCAAAGAAAAATTTAAAATGTAGTCCTGTGATGAGACACACTTTTATCTTTTAGTAGTAAATTTTTTTTTGTTTAGTATTCAAATAACAAACATAAAATATAAAGGTTTACCCACCAAAAGACTCCATACAAAAATTTAAAATAAGACCCTTCTTAACAGTTAAAATTAAATTAAATAAGCAAAATCGCTACGAAAAAAAATTTGTTTCATGTGGGACATACTTTTACCGAAAGTTATTAGCCTGTTTCTATAATTATGACATTTATACAATGTTCTTTTCATAAGAAAAAATAAAAAAAATATTCATGTTCGAGTTTGTGAAAAAATACAGCATTGGAGTTATGCTCCAATCACATTCTGAAAGTAAAATCCACTAGCGAAGAGATCCTTTCGACAGCTCGGAAAGCTCCGCTACGACCGCCTACGGTAGTCCTGCTACGTGCTACAGTGGCGGCTACGTCACCCGCGGTGACGTGCTACGAGAACCTTTAACATTTCAACCGACGTCAACCTACTTTTCCTTTATTCGATAGATTTCAAAAGCACCGTTCCGTTTTTCATTGTTATATTACAATGTAGTTTCTATTATTACAAGTTTCCCACAATATTAAGACCGTTTGTGTCGCTTTAGAATTACCTGTGAATAAAGTTTATTCAAATGAATTGGTATTGATTCGATGGGGGTTGATGTTTGACAATATAATATCAATCGTAAAAGTTTGAATTAACTCAACGAGCCTATTAATAATTAGTGGCTATAGTATCAAAGACTATTCTAGTTTCTAATGAATGATGATGAAAGAAAATATACAAATGTTTATTATTCAATTTTAAAGTTGGACTGTAATAATTTTAATTCAATTAGATAGTATAAAACAACAAAGTAGTAGTAGTAGATATTATAAACAAAGTCACTCCGTCTGTCTGTACGCTTAGATGTTAAGCTGCGCAACAGATGTTATTGCGGTTTTCACTAATAGTTAGACTAATTTACGGTATTTTTAGATGTAAAGTTCAATAAGTTTCTTATTTGTTTTGTATAAATTTGTTGAAAAATGAAGGAAAAAAATAAAACTGTCGGATATGTATATGTCGGAAGGACTCCCGGAGGAACTCAAGATAGAATTTTTTGGTCACCCATCCAATGACCGGCCTCAGTGAATATTGCTTAATTTACGCAACCACGGGCTGAAAATTTCAGACAATTAGGGATTTTTCTGAATTTTTCTGAGCCACTTTTGTTTGTATACTAAGATTAAATATTAAAGAGTTTCCCCCCCAAATTCAGAAACGCTACTCAAATTTTGAACACGAAGTTAATACCTGTCAGAATTTGTATGGAAAAACGTGAATTTTGACAATACTCAAATGTTAAGCAGGACTCAAAGTTTGAGTAGCGTTTCTGTATTCGAGGGTATATCTTATCGAAATTTGCAGCAATATTGCTAAAGAGGCCAATCCAATTACGTGTAGCCAAACCAACACACCACCCATCGCATCCGCGGAGGCGATCATTAATCTGTCATTGAGTAAAGTGTCGGAGGGGACAAACGGCCTCACTTAGATCAACAACTTAACGGGCCCGCCGAAGTATGTACAAACTTAGTCTTTACAAAGTTATTGCCCTGAGGAGGGTCGAATTCGGCCGCTACAAACTCCGCCGTGATTTGCGGTCGATACCGGTATTTATTATTATTATCATTCATAGATTTTTTACGGGGCTCCGAAGCGAAGGACTTGACTTTTGACGTGTTTCAATCAGACTAGCCTTTGTCATTTACAAACGATACAGCGATTCGATCGTACAAATGTCAATTTTGACAACTACTCTAACATCTGTCATGACGATCGCCATGATCTCATTTAGGCCCGTATTACAGAACGTGACTCAACTATCGTTTGAACTCGAATCAGTCAAAACTAGTTTCAAGTGGTAGATCAGTACTTAATTTCTCAGCTTATTACAAGTCGCGTTTTAAGAGCGTCTAAAATTTAAAAAAAATTAAATCTCGTATTAAGACTAGTTTTAAAACTAGATTCATTACTGAGTACATACATACATACATAAAACACGCCTATATCCCCGAAGGGGTAGGCAGAGGTGAACCAGCACCCACGCCTCGCCAATTATGTTAGGTCCCATGTAATAGGTGGCGAGCCTATTGCCATTTATCGGGCACAAAAGTCGCAGTACTTTGCTAAGTGGTGTAAGAGGAACGCTGCAGCCCATTCCTAATCGCTGATTTATCCTTAGTCGCCTTGTACGACACCCACGGGAGAGATTTGGGGTGGTGACAATTGTATTCTACTCTGCCGTCACCACACACCATTACTGAGTATAGTTCTATAATACGGGCCTTATACGCTAGTTATTTAGAATACGTCCATGGTTATACGTCAGTTTTGTAAATTTTTATCCTATTCGTTCGAATAGATTAGAATACACCACTTGTCTAGGCCCCAGGTTAACGAGAATGTACCAATTAATTGTACGTACCTAATTTGTGTATTAAATTAAGCATAGAACTCAACAGCTATCAGGAAACTGGAATTAAATAAATTAAAATAGTATCACAGCAAATAAAACGTGATAGCATTCATTGAGATGCGGGACACTGTTCTGAAGCTTCGCCGAAAACTACAGTAATGTACATAGGTACGATTTGCATTTTATATGATTATTGCTGTTTCTTTATTTATTTATTTGGCATGGTAACAAAATATACATGCTTGAATCACGCCTGAGTGGGTAGGCAGACCTGAATTATCACTCTCTTTTCGCCAATTAGTTTAGGTCCCATGTAATCGGTAGCGAGCCTATTGCCATATATCGGGCACGTTAATCGGAATATATTGCAAGGTGATGCAATAGGAAGGCTGCTGCACCATTCCTCGTCACTGTTTTATTCCTTAGTCGCCTTGTACGAAACCCGCGAGAGAGATTTGTATTCTGCTCTGCCGTCACTTATTGTTACAAAAATTAATACCAGGAGACTTTTAGGTCACTGCAAAAATTTTTGGAATTCGTTCAGACCATCAAACTGAACAAATTTTACCACGGGAGCAACTCCAAATTCACGAAAAAATATCAGCTGTTTCCAATGATATTATGTTTAAATATAATATCATTGGCTGTTTTATACATAATACCTACATGACCCAAAGGTATGAAACAGCTGATATTTTTTTCGTCATGTCAAATGTCTGTATTAAGACGGAACGATGGCGGTCTTTATTTCTTTTATTCTAGACAGGGAAGCTCTTGCCCTTCATCTCACCTGATGGTAAGTTACGATAAGGGCCGGAGACGGATTCGAGCTTCACCTGGAACCCTCAACCACAAAGGGTCTGGCTTTCTTATTACAAATTGTCGGACACATTGTTATGGCGACAGATTGTGATAAGATGGTGGTCAGCCATGAAACTTAATAAAAGTCCTACCACCACCCAAACCGAGTACAAATTTGTACTCCCCTGGGGATCGAACCCTGGACCTCTGGATCTTAATTCCGGTGGGCGAGCTACTAGACCACGGAGGTAGTAAAATAATAAACCCAACGCTTTGTAGGGTACATTCCGAGCTCAGAATTGAAACGACAAAGACGGAAGCGCCCAAAATCCCTTCAATGAATTATGAAGCGTACTAAGTTGGCGGCGAATCGACCACACTGCGGCTGATCGACCACACTCGCGTGTTAACCCTTCGCGTGCCACCCGTGCGTGTTGTGTTTGTGATTGTTAAAAAACGTATTAAAGTGACCACGGGCACAGGCCGGTCACCGCTGTGCCCACTATCGATTGGGCCAGCTCGTTTCGGAGCAGTGACGGGGTTGTAAACACGGGTATTTTTGAGACACTTACATTTCGGTGGAACGTCATTTTTGGGAGGAGCCATCTTGTTGAAGGTCTCGCCGACCTTGTTGAAGAGCCAAACGACACCAATAGGCCTAGCCCGAGACATAATCTCCTCGGGGAAAAGAAAATATTTTCCTCTTGCTCTAACTCTCACTAAATTCCGAGACAAAACACTGTCAAGTGGTGGAGAGAGATTTAGTCCACGTCCCGTGCTAGGTCTACAGGGGGCCTAGACGAGTTACCAATCTATTCGAACGAAAAGAAAACAAATGTAGGTAAATTTTTGACAGTTTCTCTTACATTTCACACGACGGTCGCCAGTTTCATACATTACATACATACATCTAGAGGGATAGTGCTTAGAACCAAGAAACAACGTTTCTATCGAAAAAAGATTTTTTTTGAAAATTACTCCTTTTATTTTAACATTAAATATTTGTAAAAATATTAGAAAGATAAATAGAAGTAAGAGGGGTATGTTCAGTTCGATTCCCGCATCAAGGCTGGGATTTTTCGAAATTTCGATGACCTATTTTTCTTTCTAATAAAACTAATCACTACCTTTAGAAGCCATATCGAAAATGAATGTCGTCGAGGCGTGGGCTATCAGCAAGAATGTGGTACTGGGTTTCGTACTTTCTATTAAGTTGTAAAATAAGTTAACGCCCGCGTGCGTGCCTCGAATTCCTCGCTTCTTGCGGAACACATATGGGCGTTTATGTAATTACACTGCAGCTTATTAAACTTTTACATTGTTATAATCTCGATTAAGTAAACGCTCTCAGCGGGATACGGGATAGATGTCAGTTAAGTAAACGCCCAATCTAATTATTTATTTTATTTCAGATATTTTTGAAAATTTTCAGGTCTATTTTTCATTGTAATATTTACATTAAACACGCCTATTTTTCCCGGTAGGTAGAGAGCAAGGTACCATAGCACATCTCTGGTGGAAAAGCACCCTATCACTGGTACAAATTATGTCAATTTTTAGTTAGTAGTAGACCAACATTGTAACAACATCGAACCATAGGCATCTAACAAGTTACTATTTCAAATGCAGCTAGTACTTGCCTATTATTTTTATCCGGGTACGTGGGGAGGAACGTAGCATATCTGGTGGAAAAGGACCCTGTAACTGGTTTAAATAATGTTCTCGTAGATTACTAGCTGACTCGGTAAAGATTGTTTTGTTCTTATTATATAGGGGCATGAAAAATAGCCGTCCGTGTAAAAATAGTCGGCCGTGTGGTGACGGTAGAGTAGAATACAATTGTCACCACCCCAAATCTCTCCCGTGGGTGTCGTACAAGGCGACTAAGGATAAATCAGTGATGAGGAATGGACAGCAGCGTTCCTCTTATACCTACCACCTAGCAAAGTACTGCGACTTTTGTGCCCGATAATTGGCAATAGGCTCGCCACCTATTACATGGGACCTAGCATAATTGGCGAAGCGTGGGTGCTAGTTCACATCTGTCTACGCCTTCGGGGATATAGGCGTGAATTATGTATGTATAAAAAATAGGCTAAGATCTCAATCCCAAAATGTAGCAACGTCAAACCATAGGCATCTATTTAGTCACTAATTTAAGTGTTGCTAGCTAGAGATGGGCATAGTGGCGGCCTCTAAGCTAGACCATGCTAACGAGCTAAGTAACTCAACTTGGCCTAACTTGCTTGAGAATGTGCCAAGTGCGTCCGAGACAAGGAGAAGTTTATTATATCACTGTCCCGTCTGCCGTTTCCATATGTCGCCTATCTCGTGTGGCATACCTACAGCTTGCTGTGAAACAGAAGACAAAGTCTCGATTGCTTTTCAACCGAAACAAAAAAAAATGATTACACCTTTTTGTGTATATTTGTGTACGGCCGCCTTGGTCGAATGCTCAGATTGCTGGGTATTGGCCAAGAGGTCCCGGTTTCGAATCCTGGTAGGGGCAAACTTTGTGATGACCACAAAAGTTTGTTCCCGAGTCATGGTTGTGTATATGTTTATGTAGTATATTTTCAACATTTATATACATAACTATATTGAAAATATGTCCGTCATCTAGTATCCATAACACAAGTGCTTAGGCTAAGGCTACTTACTTTGGGCTAGATGATAGGTGTGAGTGTAAAAATATTTATATTTTTTATATTTATTTATATTTATATATTTTATTTATTTAGTTTAGGTTTTGGTCTATGAATAGGTCGTAGGCGATTCTTTATACCCCTAGGACCTATGTCTAAAGGAAGCAGACTCATCGCTATCTAAACCCTTAGTCGTCTTGTACGACACCCGCGGCAGAGAATATTGGTGTTGATCATAGTATTTTGCTCTGCCGTCACCACACATCTATTAAAAAAGTACACATAGCTACATACGTCACGCTTTCTCCCACAGTGGTAGGCAGAGATCACTTCTTTCCACTTGATACGATTCTTACAACCTTCTTTCGCTTCCTCCATTCTCATTAATGTCCTCAGGCATACCCGTCATATTCTGGTACTCTTAAACTCTGGTGGCGAGCCTATTGCCATTTATCGGGCACGTAAATTACAGCACATTGCTAGGTGGTCTAAGAGGAACGCTGCTGCCCATTACTTATTGCTGTTTTAACCCCTAGTCGCCTTGTGCGATACCCGCGGGAGAAATGGGGGTGGTGGGTGACAATTGTATTCTGCTCTGCCGTCACCACACGGCACAATAGAGTTTACAAGCTTCTGTTGACCACATTAATAAAGAAATACGGTAGATTGCTGTGAAAAGTGGTAGGTATACGTCACGCAAATAATGCCACGTATCATCATCTGGTCTTATCTAGTTGATAGCGAGCCAAATGCTGGACAAGTGATCAAATTTATTTTATTGCCTATTCTACTATGAGTTGCCGTTACCGCCAGATATCTGTATTGGTTTACGATTTAACCGATAAACGTGCACGTAAACGTAGCAATAACAAAAGTGAATTACTGATTGAGTTAGAGAAGAGATCGATGGATTGCGTTAACTAAGCAAAGTTCGCTAAGAAGACCGGTCATTGGATGGGTGGGTAACTATCTTCTTAGTCAACTTTTACATCACCCCTGGGTTGGGGCGAGTCTGGCACCTTCTACGTTATTTTTTCGCTCCCAGGCCAGCATTTTGACGTTGACGAAAAATATACGAGTGTTATCTCATTCTCTGTGCTTCGGCAGGCACGTGTGGCCGTTGGTCCCAGCTGTATCTACAGTCGTTATAACCCACCAATCCGCCACTTGGCAGGCGTGGACAAAGAGACTAAGCTCTAAATATACATAGAATACATATTTATATATATATTTATATATATTTTGATAGTATATTCGATAGCATAATCATATTTTCTTAAATATATACCACGTTTCTACTAGAGCACTATCTTCAATAAAAATGCAATTCACAAGATCTTCAATATATATTTATCCCTTCATCTTCAATATATATATTACACGTTAAGGACACAATGTATGCTGTAGCATTTTCCGCTGACCAATGTTCTTAGACGACCTGTTGGGTGCTCTGGATTCCGTTGTTGATGTAGTTCACGAAAAGACTGAACCACGACTGAATAGTGGATAGTACACTGGCTTCGGGAGCATTAACCTGAACCTCCACAAGTCCATTGTTAAAAACCTCTCCATTGGGACCTTGAGCTGCAGGCTCTGGAATTACATCTTCGACAACAGCGACCGGAATTGGTTCTGCTGTATCAATTACTTCGGGCTGTTCAGGAGCAGGCATTACTATTGGTTGGACAGCAATAGGTTCTTCAACTACCTCTGGTTGCGCAGGTTCGGGCATTACAATAGGTTGAACGGCAATAGGCTCTTCAACAACCTCAGGTTGCTCAGGAGCAGGCATGACAATAGGTTGGATTTCAACGGGTGCTTCTATCTCTGGCTGGCCTGGTAAAGGTACTGCAACAGACTCGACTGGGACAGCCTCTTCAACAACCTCAGCTGCGGCTGCTTCGGCAATACCTTCAGCCGTCAAAGGGAAAAGGAGATCCGAGCTAGCAACCACTTCACCGTCTGCGTGCTCCTTTACTTTGATATCCAGGACATCTCCAATATCTAACGGTGCACCTTCTGGAACGCCGTTCACGATCAGCTCTACGGGTTCGCCGTTATCAGGAGCGGGAGCAGCACTAGCTGCCACGAAAAGCAGAGCCAGCACAAAGAACTTCATTTTCGATAACC
The DNA here is from genome assembly GCA_963931975.1 of Cataclysta lemnata. Classification (NCBI taxonomy): domain Eukaryota; kingdom Metazoa; phylum Arthropoda; class Insecta; order Lepidoptera; family Crambidae; genus Cataclysta; species Cataclysta lemnata. Next base: position 9,981,752 of record OZ008356.1, on the reverse strand, counting down.
TAAAACAAAACAATAACTTAAAACCGTAACTCAAAAAAATATTCTGTATTGAAAATTAGCTAGCAAAATAATTTATAATAATAATTTATATCATTTTTTTACAGAATAATATACAAAACTTCTATGAATATCATTTAAACATGTCATAATGACTTTAACTGAATTCATTATGACATGTAAAGACTACACCACAGACGCCACCCCACTTTACTATAGACAATAAAAAACACAAAACTGACCTGTGTTCTTAGAGAAGATCCAAAACGGTATGACTCCAGAATTTGTAAATATTGTGAAAATGTGTACGTAATAAAGATAAAGTTAACAGTATAGGACAATCATGTAATAAAAGAATAAAATAAAATTTATAATCAATTGCTGATAGTTGTACTTCCTTAGATGATATTTCAAATTGCTATTGTTATATAGATCAATTACTTAGTATTTCAATTTGTAGACTTCCAAATTTATTTTATTTTATTTATTAGTTACTTTTGTAACTGATATGAAATATCTCCAAAGAATCCAAACGATTGCCAACGATTCGACTAAAAAAATGTATATTTTGATGAGTGTACCCAATTTATTGAAAAAGAAATAATTATATGTGTACCTACGTTATTTAATGAAAATATAATATAAACGTGACTTATTTAAGGGAACTCCTACGTAATTGAGTCATATAGAACTTAAAATAAATCTAAGGGAGTGTCCAAAGATAGCGTAACAACACGCGGCATGTCTAGACAACATTTCTGCGTATTCTAGTTTGGACTTGGTTTATTTTATTAGACCTAACTTTAAATTATTATATTTTATATTTCTCATAAAAAATAATACTATATAAGTCGAAGTTGTAAAGGCCCCCCGTAAACCTACCCTTGACTTGCGCCGCGGTAAATCCATGGAATGCTAAGAGTTTTCATCTCGCTTTACTTTAATGTAATATAGTCATCCATATAATAGTCATCCGTAGCTACGATCCTACTTTCGGTTTCGTCCAATCTCATTACTGTCTTCATGCACGACCGTATTTCTGGTACTCTACTACTAATAGTCATCCATGTAACAGTAGTATAATAAGCGAAAATTTAAAGAGTTTTCAGGACCGGAAAACGCACCTGAGTCGTGGTGACAAGGAAACCATCCACAACGTTCCGTATGAGGTTTGGGGTCAAAACTTTACCAAATTCTAATTGCTTACGACCCAGCAGAATTTACTGCTTACGACCCAGCAGAACTTAGAGAACCATCGAGGATAAATAGGCGGGATTTATGTATGTGTGTACCTATGTAAGTACTTATATATAGTTTGACGTGCTATGGATTGTACCATACAATTGATCATCCGTTACTGGGTTTCGGTATATTGTTATGTAGGTAGTAGAAGCCGTTTAGGCGAAATGGCTTTAAATTGCCGTCATAAAATCTTTTTACGCCACTTTATGAGCGCGGCAATCGAGGAAAATAATAAATTTGAGCAGTAATCGCTATTGCGACTTTGTCTGCGCAAAATAAATTGTTGTTATTGTTAACCTAAAAGAATTAGGGGTATAAATTGCAGAATTATAGAGTAGGAAGTCCGCCTATAAATAATAAATAATCATTTTCAAAACCGATATATCCTCATCACCTTTTGAGAGGACGACACGTGAGAAAATTTAATACCTATCTGCTTTAGGCAGAATATCCGCTTAAGGCTATCTTTAAAGATTTCCCACTTTCATTTTTAGGACTCGAAATAAAACTATTATCATAATCAAGATTTCGTGCAGGTAAATTAAATTACATATAAGCTCATTATGCTATGATCTACTGGCGAATATTAGTACCAAACATCCAAAACTTTTCTAGCAATTTGTTTAAACTTAATTGAGTAAAAATAATTAAACAAATAACATTGGTATATACTTATTATATAATTTGTAAAACGCTTACATATTATTACAACGAATTAAATATAATTTAACAATTATTATCGTCACGAAACTTAAATCATACTTTTTGTCCATAAGTGACCACGGCTAAAACTGGAGTGAACTTCTGATCCCACCCATAATTCTCCGACTGGGGAGTCATGTCCCCGCTCTTGTGTACCTCGGAGATCTTGGCGAAAATGTCACGAAACTTCTTCTCCACCCCCAAGTCCTCAGCAGCCGTGTCCACTTCTGCTACTGTAGTCCCAGTTGGTAAAACTTGCTTGCCAGTCGTGAAAGGTGTCTCCCTGCCATAATACAAGTCCATATGGTCGTTAAGGATGCCTTCCAGAACCTTGTGGGGAACGGCACCTATTGTGGGGTCGTCGTAGGCAGCGGAGAGTTCCTCCATGGTCACGGTTGGGTGCGTCATCGCGCCAGGTGGTCCTGTGAACAATTGTTGATTTCGTTACAAGCTTTCCTTAACACTTTCTTCCATGCTGGCCTGGAAGCGAAGAGATAACGTAGAATGTGCCAGCCCAGAGTTATCCTAGGGGTGTCATAAAAGGCCACTAAGAGAGATTGCCTGGTGTAGACCAATAAGCAACTTGGGGCACCCGAATGGTGGAAGGCAAACCACGAACAACAGCATACCCAAAGATGGTTGGTCTCAGGCAGACGATCGGCTGTAAAACCTGAGCCAACAGGGAATGGAAGGCTTGATGACGTCTGACCGATATAAATGGAAGAAGGAACATCGTCCGTCCCTAAATAAACTGGGAACATGGCAGGTAGGCAGGTCCATACACTTTCATACTCAGGTCCAATACACACACACCATACAGCTTCATATCGATACCAGCTCCGGGACGTCGCCAACAGTTTCATAATAGAGGGATACATAGGTCAAGGAAAATGGTAGCTACCGCCATCTATCGGTGGTCTGGCCGTCAAAAGGTGAGACTTTCCTTTATAAAACTAGTTTAGCTAAAGACATCATTTCGAAGGAAGTTTCAAACATTTATTCCAATCGAATTAATTATTTATCTATCTGTTTCGTTTTACTCTAATTAATATCAGTGTTTAGTAATTAACGACAATTAAGTGCCTACATACGTAAACAAATGCTAATGACACTTTATTGGGACATTATTACTCGCATAACTAAAAATGATTACTTCATAAAGATTAGATACACTTGAAATTGACTACTATCAGTAGGTAACAAGATAAACGCTATCGAAAAACTATTAATTTTTACACCGGCAAATTTTATTTGTTTATTGATCTTTAACAATTTAATAGGTGCCATTAGTATTTTTATTGTTGACAAATTCAGCAGGCTTCAATTAAACAGTTTTCAGTTGACAAAGTCAATGTTCAATCAGTGATAATTATCAACAACACTACACTTATGAATCGTCAAGATTAAGCTAGCGTGTCTACCGGAGGATGGAGGAAAGTATCTGCAAGATACTGTCTGTGTTTTTTTCTAGAAGAAGCATGCACCAGTCGATTGAACGGGCCTATTAATTAGTCCATTATAAGTAATAATTTAATAAAAACCTAACTTCTTCTTCCTGCCCTGTTCCCAGTCTATCTGGGATGGGCGCAGTATGTTTCCTCTTCCATTCATATCGGTCAGACGTCATCAAGCCATCCACTCCCTTTTGATTCATATCATGCATCACACCGTAAAAGTGCTAGTGATGAATAAATGCAAAGAAAAGAGACGGAACGGACCATGTCGAAAGACCGATAAACGGAGAGAGACAACATTCCAATCCATACTGCTCAAGGTTTTGGCTTAGGTTTTACAGCCGGCCGCCTGCTCGACACTAACCCTATTTGGGTATGCTGTTGTTGGTGGTATGCCTTCCACCATTCGGGTGCCCCAAGGTGCTTATTGGTCTACACAGGGCAATCTCCCTTAGTTGACTTTTACGACACCCACGGGATGAGACGGGGCTGGCCTATTATACGTTAATTTTAAGACAAATGTAATAAAAAAAATATTTTATTAATTAATATTTATTAAATATTATATTTCAATAATTTAATAAAAACCTAACACATTAACAAAATCGTAATTAACCTACTGCCGTGTACGATATACTGGATAATTCCATTCATATTGGTCAGACGTCATCAAGCCTAATTCCTTATGATTCATATCATTCACCACACTAGAAAGGATGCTAGTGATGAATTAATGTATAGAAAAGTGTTGGAAAGGTCCACAAAGAACATGGTTTACAAAGGACGTGAAGAGAGACCGAAGAATGGAGAGAGTGATTGGAATGACAACATTCTATTCCATACGGTTTTTTACAGCCGGCCGCCTGCCTAATAGTAACTTTTTGGGTATGTGTAGTATTGTAGTAGTATGTTTTGGTCTCCACCATTCGGGTGCACCAAGTGCTTATTGTTGTACATCGGGTAATCTACCTTGGTCGACTTTTACGACACCCTTGGGGTGAGTCGTGGCTGGCACGTTCTATGCCATTTGTTCGCTCCCAGTCCATGGAAGATCAATATATTAAAATAGCTATGAGTAAGTAAGAGCTTATTTTTCATTCCTCATCACTGGTTTGACGATAGATGGCAATAGGCTCGCTTCCTATGACATGAGACATACTATAGTTCACGAATTGTGGGTGTTAAAACACCTCTGTCTACCCCTTCGGGAATAAATTGGCGTGACTTGTGTATATTTTTGAAATGAAAAGACACACCTTGAAAAAGCGTAGAAAAGATTATTTTTGGCTATAGTTGTAGTTAGTGCAGACGGCCGATTTCGAAGTCCGAGAAGCTAGATAACGACTTAGAAGTCCCGAGTTCCAATCACAACAGAAGCAAATAGTTGTGTCCCCTACAATGGAAATGGGACATTTCCTCAAAATTGTTATGGTTGTTTGTTCGTTTAATTAACTTGTAAATATTCAATTTAATACCCATTAAAATACTTCTTTCAGTTCTTTTTTCTTAGAGCGAATCCACAAAACAGAAAATTGTTAAACCTAGCCAAAACTTTGAGCCTTGAGCAGTATGAATTCCAATCCCACTCTCCGTTCATGGATCTCTTGACATGATACTATCCATTACTTTCTTTCTAGAAGACGAAATATTGGCGCAGACCCCAGATTGCCTGACCTGCCAAGATCCCGGCAAGAAGATGATGGTGTAAAATGCGAATCTTATGCCATCAACCAAAGACGTAATCACAATTTAACCATGAACTATAAGGTCAATGGATGATATAAGTACCCTTGTACGACACCCGTAAGAGTGTTAACATACTGCCGAGTGTTGACGTTTAAGCAGAATAATAATATAACTACATTTTATGAAAAAAAACCAACTTTTTTCTCATAAAATGTTTCATAAAACGATGAGACTTGCGTGTATTTAAGGTGTTTAGCATTTCGATCGAAACGTCCGTTGTGTTAAATAATTAAAATATTAAACACCTAAATATACACAAATCTTATCCGTAAAAGTTGTTTTATTTCAAATGTCTAGTGCTCATGCAAATATCAGAGAACATTATAACTACGTATAGCCACAAAAAATAGATAATTAATAAGATTATAATTATAAGCTGTTGCTCGAAAGACTGGCCCAATCTTTTTTACTTTATCCTTTATCACTACCCATTGTGGAATGTTCTACAGTGACTTCGAAATATTAGACCTTATAGTTTGCCGAAAATAATTTTGCAATAGACTCACCAAATCACAAACGCTTACAGAAGAATTCACAACTGCAACTAAATCAAAACACTTCAAAAATCGCATCGACGCTGTGTGTACTTAAGATATTGATAACTCGCTTGATAAGTTGTCTTATCAGCGGCTCTGTAACCAACCGGCGAAGAAAGAATTTCTGGCTGGTCAAATTACATGTAGGTATAGGTAGTCGTTTACAGTAGAAGAAAAGGCGATGCATTGAAGGGTTTTTGGGTATTGGTTAGAATAAAAAGTGGTCTCGCTGACTCTCACTAGCCGACTTTAATCGCAGTAATTTTCAAGATGATTCACAAGGAACGCTGTTGGGCAACAACAGCTTGATTTCCTTCTTCCTCGTTCTATTGTACGTTTATCATAACTTAGATTTTAGGTCATTATTTTGTTCATCATCAACCTACAACAGTTAAATGATATAAATGGGGTCTCACAAAAGCTTGATTTTCGCTTTTCCTGTATGTATTACGAGGTTCTGAGGGCGAATATTAATGGCGATATACATAGCGTAGCTAAAATAACGGAGATCGATTGTATCGTATCGTATTCGATCGAACACATTATTAAACATTTTTAATGCTAAATTCTCGGAGTAAATAAAAAACAAAATTGTTCTTACAAAAATTGTATAATAATACTCGTAATCAATTATTCATTTGTAACCAGACAAAGCGAAGAATACTCGGTTCAATAAATAACAATGCAGGATTCATTTTTTTCAGTTACATGATTTACAGAGGGTGGACAGCAATGATGTCGATGGGGTTAACTGGGACGGGGTCAATAGGTTGGACAGCGATGATGTCGATGGGGTTAACTGGGACGGGCTCAACAATTGGTGGGTTGACAGCAATAACGTCAATGGGGTTAACTGGGATAGTCTCCAATGGCTGAGGACGGTCAATGATGAAGTGAGGAAGCTCAGGCTCAGGGAGGTCAATGGGGCTAGCATCGATAGATTGCTCAGGCTCGGGGCGTACGATGACGGGGCTCGGTGTCGGACGGTCTACTACGGGAGTAGGGGCCTGCGAACAAAAGAAGAAGTGTCTTAGAAATTTCATCTTAATCGATTATATTAACACTTCCAGGATACTGAAACATACACTTTTAACTACCTCCGTGGTCTGGTCTGTACTGGTTTGGCCACTGGAAATAGATCTCGAAGTCCCGGTTTCGATCGCAACGGGAGTACTTCGAACTCGGTATTGATGGTGGTAGGCCTTTTCAAGTCCGCCTGGCTAGCTATCTTATCAAAATGCTGTTAACATTATTACGAGCGACAAATTGTGTTCCGACAATTTGTGATAAGATAGCCAGCACCTCAGTGGTTGAGGGTTCCAGGTGAAGCTCGATTCCATCATAAGGTCTTAACGTCATTTATCATCAGATGAGATCAAGAGCTTCCGTTTCTAGCATTAAAAAAGTACAAAAACTTACGTTAGACTGTTGTTGTTGAATGTTGATGATGATCTCAACAAGAGGGCTGCTTGCTGGTGCGGCGACGGGAGAGGGAGCAACAGGGGTAGGAGCTACGGGGTTAACAGCGATCGGTTCAACGGGGGCTTCTGGAGCGGGTTCCAAGATGGCGATTGGTGCCACGGGAGTTTCGGGGCCAGACTCAACGATGTCGACGGGAGTAGGCTCAATAACTGGGCTGGCGACTTCAGCGGGAACAGCGATGACAATGTTGCTCTGCGAAATAACAAATAGATATCAGCTGAGTCATATAGTGACGGCAGAGACGTTTCAATCGTCACCACCCCTGTCTCTCTTTAGGCATCATACGAGGCGACTAACGGCGGGTCCCAATATTCTATCAACAGTAGAAGATACCTACTACCGTTTAGTTGCTAAGCAACTTCCGTTATTTATCGTAATTTAACAAAGAATTACAGATAACTCAACTTTAATAAGCTTAACTTTTAACTGTAGATAGAATATTGGGACCCGCCGCCGTAAGAGTTGTAATATAACAAGGAAGAGGCAGGAGCGTTCCTTGTGCACCATCTAGCAAATTACTGCGATTGAAGTTCCATGTGAATGGCTATAGGCTTGCATCCTATTACATGGGATCTGAAATAAGCTAGCGAAACGCGGATGTTCAAACTGCCTTCATCAACGGAGAAAGGCGTGATTTATATTAGAATCAGAATCACATTTCATTTCGTTAAATCTAAAATCTTAATTATGTTCTCAAATCAATAGACGTTGTTGGGAAATTGTGAATCTTTTCTCATATCTCTTAATACTTACGTAATGTCCACCGTTGATCAACCCTTCCAAGACGATATCGAGGGCGTTCTTGAGGTAAGGGATGAGGGCGGGGTTGGTCTCAGCGTCTGAGAGTGCAGCGTCGATTTCGTTAAGGCTCCAGTACGAAAGTTGGAAGGATGGGATTTGCACATTAATGGTGGTCTGAAAATTAAACATTCAGCCATTAAATATAATAAAAGCGCACATCATTTCAGTCTAGGTGATTTGCCCTATTTATAATATTTATCAACATCAGTCTTTTAATGTCCCTACTGCTGGGGCATAGGCCTTCCATATGGATGGAAGAATAGGGAGTATGGGCTATTACCCACCACGCTGGCCCAGTGCGTATTTAAACGACTGAGATGCAACCGGGATCAACTACTTAACGTGCCTTCCAAAGCACGCAGGGACTTAAGACTATATTTATTTGTAACCCATTCAAGGCCCGGCCTTAGCGAATATTGCTTGGTTTGTGCGATAAGCCACTGCACTATCGAGCTCCTCATTGATGAGTACAAATCCAATTTTAGTCACCGAACTTGGACGGAGCAATTGCGAAAGTTCTTATCGTATCGACAACTGATAGTGAACCCCTGAAAAGCAAGGTGTTGCCAAGAGACAGCTGTTGGTCAACCCTTAATCTGATCTCATCAAGAAATTCTTTGAAATCTTAATATTTACCATTTCTTCACCAGCTACGAGAGCACTCATCATCTGGTTGAGTGCGTTCTCGAGGTAAGGCTTGAAGATTGAAGAGGTGACGGTGGCATCGTGGATGGCAGCATCCAGCTGGGAAAGTGTGAAGGGGCCGCCAACGCCTGCAGCGGTCTTGATGTGCATAGGTCCCTGTGGAATACATTACTTTATGGTTTATATTCTCCTGGTAAAAAAGACAAAATTGATTCATGGATAGGCGATTATGGACCAACAGCGGCACAAATTAATTGCGTTAATTGATGTAAGATCTAATTAGTGTTGTCATGTTACCAGAATTTGTTAAGTAATTAATAATACATTTTCAAGTCGGCTGTAATACCTAAGCTAAAAACCTTGATCAGTATGAATTGGAATGCTGTCATACCAATCACTGTTTCCGACATGGTCCCTTTCCATCATATCTATACAATCATTTATCACTAGCAAGCACCTTTCCGGTGTGATAGAAGAAATTATTATAAAAGTAGTTGGCTTGATGACTTCTAACCGATATTAATGGAAGAGGAGACTTACTGCGCCGACGCCAGATAAACTGAGAACAGGGCAGGGTAGGGATGACGATGATCAAGTAACTACCTGGTAATGTCCGTGGAAAACGCCGTCCATGTAAATGTCGAGTGCGTGGGTCAGAACCGGCTTCAGCACCGAGCTGGTGGTGGGGTTGTCGATGGCCTCAGACAGCTGGGGCAGGGTCCAGAAGGAGGGGGTGGCGAAAGCCACGGCGACCACGGCGGCGAATACGACGAAGAACTTCATTTTATCTAAAAAATAAAAATGTAAATGCGGGTTAAACTTACGTAAAACCTCTGATCAACAAATTTACAATAATAGTAGATTTGATGGTAATCTGATAAATATAAAAAACAGGTTGTTTTTATGTAGGCATATATTACCATGAACTGTAAAGACAAAATAATTCTGCTTCATAAAGGAGGTATTGCTGTAGTCGTAACTGAAAAAATCTCAGCAATATTGTGTATTCTAAATGTATACGCAATAAGGTTTACTATTGCAGGAATTACATTTTTATAGCCCCTTTTGTTTTTAAGTTTTTAAGAATCATCATAATAATAATAGAGTGGCGATATTGTAACGCTAATGACGAACAGTTTTTATGATCAAACTTAGTTCTGATGTTTTGGATTTAGTGATAAGAAATCAATAATAAATAATATGTCATAGCTGACGTCTAAATTCTGACCAATCACGACACAGATAATCCTGAAGTTTATAAATTCCTGCGCCTTGATTGGTTGTGGCGTGTAACGTCAACAATGAATCTACAACTGTTTAACAAGCGTGTGTATACTCACCAAGCCCCTTATGGTATTTGAGATGTTTTTGGATTTACTTGGTATTTATATTAATCGATAACATACGAAAGTCATAACATAATCTATACAACAAGTTGTAAATTCATATTGAGGGTCATTAATATAATTTATTTAAGCCCTTCCTAGATTAACCAGATGTCATTCACAAAAACACTAGAACGAGTCCATTGCATACTGTGCGCATTTGTATAGGTAGGTATGCGCAGTAACTCAATGTTAATAAGTTTTTGGTTGAGAAAACTATTTCTATTGCAGGTTCTGTTAAATAATTTATTTTTCATCCCACCATCTCGGAAAAAGCGTTTTTGCTCTTCGATATCTGAGTGCAAAAGCCGTTTTTATCCTCTAGAGGTTAAAGTAAACTTGAATTTAGAACATCGTGTGCAATGAGTTTGTGAATTCAAAACATCATTATACATATTTATTTCTACCTCCATGGTGCCGAAATTGTCATGCAACCTATTTTAATTTGTTAAAAACTCAGACTCGGAACCTTCTTGGTGTACTTTTTTTGTAATTTGCTTTGCGCGCGCCCTTTTTTTTTTTTACGTCATAAATTTGTTAAAACCTAGGAGTTCCGTGACGGTCAATCAGCTTGGCGTCAATCTTGCTTTAAACATTTTGATCGTCTACAACGCTTGCTTGATGCTTGAGTCAAGCATTTAAAAGCTTTTTAGGTCTGTAGGAACAAAAACATACAGAAAATCAACGTGCTTGACTCAAGCTGATTGACCGTCTCGGAACTCCATTATGGACGGTAATTTTTATTAGGTACTTACAGGTGTGTCTGGATGAATGTTGCGGGTGTGGCTGGGTGGATGGGTGGCTGTTGGAGGTGTGTCTGGGTGAATGGGTGTTTTGAGGGTGTGTCTAGGTAAATGGGTGTTTTGTGGGTGTGTCTGGGTGAATGGGTTTTTGTGGGTGTGTCTGAATGGATGGGTGAGTATTGTGGGTGTGACTGGGTGAATGGGTGTTTTGTGTGTGTTTCTGGGTGAATGGGTGTTCTTTGGGTGTTTCTGTAAACGGGTGTTTTGTGGGTGTGTCTGAATGGATGCGTGAGTATTGTGGGTGTGACTAGGTGAATGGGTGTTTTGTGTGTTCTTTGGGTGTTTCTGGGTAAACGGGTGTTTTGTGGGTGTTTCTGGGTGAATGGGTGTATTGTGGGTGTTTCTGGGTGAATTGGTGTTTTGTGGGTGTTTCTGGGTGAATGGGTGTTTTGTGGGTGTTTCTGGGTGAATGAGTGTTTTGTGGGTGTTTCTAGGTGAATGGGTGTTTTTTGGGTGTTTCTGGGTAAATGGCTGTTTTGTGGGTGTTTCTGGGTGAATGGGTGTTTTGTGGGTGTTTCTAGGTGAATGGGTGTTTTATGGGTGTTTCTGGGTGAATGGGTGTTTTTTGGGTGTGTATGGGTGGATGGGTGTGTATTGCGGGTGTGAATGTTATGGGTGTTTCTGGGTGGGTGTTGAGAGTTTGTTTGGGTTAATGGGAGGGTTTTGTGGAAGTTTCTGGGTGAAAACAGAAACTGTTGTGTGATTGTATTTTTTTTTGTATTTTGTAATTTCCTCGTTGGGGGGGATGAAAAGTTACGTATTGCACTCGAGTGCAAAGATTTTTCACCTTGTGCTCTTTTGATACCCTCGCTGTCACTCAGGATTCTAATTTTTGAATCACTCGCTACGCTCGTGATTCAATTTTAGAATCCTTCGCTAGCTCGGTCATCAAAATTGAGCACGCGGTTAAAAAACAACTTTGCACTCACGTACAACAAATAACTATTATTTTACAGTAATAGTTCGACTCTTATATTACCTACTTAAGTGTATGGCTAATAAATATCTGTAAATCTCACTTAGCAATACATTGTTCGGACTTTTATTTGTATATTTACCTCTAATATACATATCTGTGTCATTATTGCATTATAGTTATTGTTGTACAATTTGGTCGATTAAACAATAAACATTGGCTATCTTATCTTAGCGTTTACGTAATAGTCGATTAATCGGTTTGAAATGAACCCGCACCTGCTAGAGCCGCGACATACCAAAATCATTCTATAAAGGTGGAAATGATCTTATTTAACTTCCATGTTGACCTGGGAGCGAAAAAAGCGAATAATTTACTAGCCCTGACTAACCCTAGGGTGTCGTAAAAGTCGACTAAGGGAGATTGCACGGTGTAGACCAATAAACACCTTGGGGCACCCGAATGGTGGAGGGCAAGCTACCAATAATAACGTGCCCTTTATTCCGTATAGAAAATAATATAAAAATAATGATGATGATAATAATAATACAGTAAACATCTTCCCGTAATATATGAACGGAGATGAAAACCTGACTCTCGGATTCCGTGCTCATTCTTATGCACAAATACTTCAGTTCCGCTGTTGAATTTCAAAGTTTAATATTCCGACATAATATGTTAGTTCTGAAGTTTAATCAGTAGTAAGATGTACGCCAGTTTGTAGTATACTAAAGTACCTTATTATGCAATTTTGACGTCAGTGATTCAGTATTTAATACAAATGTTGTTTAATAAAATGAAAGCTATGTTGACAGAAGAATGTTAGGTATGAACGTGGAAGGACGTAGAAGGAGAGGAAAACCAAAGAGATGCATGGACTGTGTAAAGTAGGATAGTGGTCGGTGGTGTTGTTGGCGATCTTAATTAATAAATAAAATTAAATAAATAAATGTGTGGAATGAATGAGAAATTGATTAGGGATAGACAGGAGTGGAAGAAGAAAACATGTACCGACCCCGCCTGGAGCGGGATAAGGGCAAGAAGAAGAAGTTGTATTATTAACTAACATTGGATAGGTTAGAAATTAAAATAGTGATCAATACTAATTGAGACAGTGTTAATTATTTTTATTACTTTGAATTAAATTCCATACTTGCTAACATGTACTCTCGAACATCGTACGTCGTAAACCGCACTGGGCCAGCGTGATGATCCATTCTCCCAATACTCTTCCATAGTAGGTCTGTGACCCAACAGTGGGCAAATTAAAGTGCTGGTGATGTTAATAAGAAAACGCTCCAGTATGTCTTCCATGTCATCTTCAAAGGCAATTCGGACTACAATTTACCCATAGATTTTGACTTTTCTATGAGATACTTTGTTTACCACGAGTGACACTCCTGCCTTACATACATACAAAGTTACATCCATAGATCACTACTAAACATCCCCGAAGGGTTGGGCAGAGGTGAACCAACACCCACGTTTCACCAATTATTATATAGGTCCAATGTAATAGGGAGCTAGCCTATTACCATCTATCGAGCATGCAATTCGCAATAATATCAATAGGTGGTATAAGAGAAGCTCTGCTGCACATTACTCATCGCTTTCTTTATCCTTAGTTGCCTTATACGACACCCGCAGAAGAGATGACAATTGTATTCTACTCTGCCGTCACACACAGCTTTTACTGTGTACGGCTACTACCGTACGGCTACCGTACAAGCTTAACTAAATATCTTCACACAGCACAAAGAATTTTACTCAGGTAGGTACTAAATGTTATAAAAACTATAACAAAGGAAATATGGCAAAATAAACTAAAATAAATTCATCAGTTCATACATATTTTAATGACCAATTAACAACAGAAGAGTATCATATCAATATTTACATTTAAAATACCTTTTATTCAGAAATAATGCTCGATGGAAACACGGGCTAAATTATATGGAGAAGAGAGGTAATCAAAATATTTTGAAAAGAAGGAAAATATATTTTTTGACAGTTTCCATTTTAAGTATAACAAAGTTGAAACTTTAACTTTAAGGGTGTGAAGACGATTGAAGAAGAAGAAGCTCTTCGGTGCTTAAATCATGGGACCAGCTACAACTGCAGGGCCGACCGCGATGTCTTCGACGGGATTGGCGATGTTGTCGATCGGGTTAACCACCATAGGGGGGTTAATAGCTATGACATCAATGGGGTTCACTGGGATCGCTTCGGGCAGTGGGCGGTCGATGATGACAGGGTTGGGCACGAAACTGACTTCCGGTTGTGGACGATCGACGATTGGGGCGGGGAGGATTGTGGCTTCCGGTTGTGGACGATCAACGATTGGGGCAGGGTGGATTGAGGCTTCTGGTTGTGGACGATCGACGATTGGGGCGGGGAGGACTGAGGCTTCGGGTTGTGGGCGGTCGATGACTGGAGAGGCCGACTGTAAAAATAAATAATAACCTCAAATAAATTGCTTTTATGTTTTGGCATTTTAATTGTTTGACCCGACGTTTCGATCACTTTACAGCGGCCGTGGGAAGACTGCGGGGTGGGTGTTTCCCAGTGACCGAAAGTGATCGAAACGTCGGGTTAAATGATTAAAATGCCAAACAACTAAGTATTGGTACGCGGGTTTTATCCCTTAAAGGTTTTTTTCAAATGTGTAGTGCTCGTGCAAATATAACACAACATTATACTTTAAAACATTACAGCTTTATTTATTTGTCTAATTTCTGCACTGGGTGACATTTAGTAACCTAAATAAGTACAATAATATTAGCAATCACTCTTCGCCATTATGTGAACCAAAAATTAAAACCAATAAAGGTAACCTACTTATTCGATAAGATCCTTAGGACATTGAGGCGCTTTTGAGATTCGTAACTACAAGAATAATTAAAGTAGTCCTTACGCTTTCCTGCTGGATATTGACGATGAGTTGGACCAGGGGGCTGGTGACTCCAGGGGCGGCGGATGCCACAGCCAGGACAACAGCGAGCAAAGCGAAGGACTTCATCTTGACTGAAAACAAGCAAGGACTATTGGCACCATTACATTACATGTTTGACATAGAACATATACATTTTTTTTTAAACATTATAAAGCTTGTTTGGTTGGTTGGTTCAACGCGCTAATCTCAGGAACTACCTACTGACTCAAATTGAAAAATATTTTTTGTGTTAGGTAGTCTATTTATCGAGAAAGGCTACAGGCTATATAATAACGTTAAAGCGAGCGAAGCCGCGGGCGACCACTAGCGTTATACAAGTTTAGTAAATTCCTACATTCATCGGTCTATCGACATGATCCTATCCATTTCTGATTACCGCTTTTCCGGTATGATGGATGATGTGAATAGAAAGTTGAAGATGGTTTGTTGATGTGATAATTATGAATGGAATAGTTAACATGCTGGGCTGACACCAGATTAAGGGCAGAAGGATGATGAGAAAGGTTTGATTATTAAAAATGTTCTCTTTAAGATGGTTGAATAATAACTTATGGTTTCAGATTATCCATTTGGAAACTCTCTAGATTTAGCCTTCGTAGGGTGACGGTACCATGAGTGGGGTTTTGACGTTATTCAGCGCTCTATACCTACATATCTATATCTACAGTGCATTCTTACATATTCGATGCTTAGCGTCTTTAAGACTAGTACAACTGCAGCATAGCAGGTATTAACATATATTGCTATGCCTTCCAGGTGCATGTGAAAATTGGTACTTGTACATTTAAGTTTAGTCACTAAGTCACATGTAACGCAACTATGAAATAAATAAATATTCACAAGGTGTAAAATTTCACGATATCCGTTTCGCGCACTACGACGAAAATAAAAATGTTAAAGATAAAATCTATTGTGGAAGTTTTTGTATCTTGAGATATGGCGTAAACTTCACAAGCTTTAAGTTTGAATTTGGAGATAAAGTACTACTTACTACGTACTGCACTTACCAAATCTCCGATGAAATTTGGTTTTTCGAATTCAGCTTAGAAGTATTTATACACAATGGGGAACAATAATAATTTGAAGCCGTAAAATTATCTTTATAATAAGTTATAAAATCAAATTACTCCATGTCTGCTGCATCATTGCGATGTTAAATAGGTGTCATTTAAAACATTTCAATGTCGTCAACGTTTTTATAAAATAACTTAACTAGCTTTCTGCCCGCAACTTCGCTTGCGTGAAACCCTTTTTTATTATTAAGGGGGTAGGCAGAGGCGAAATAATACCCATACGCACGTTTCGCCAAATATAAGGTCCCATGTATAATGTCATAGGTGGCGAGTCTATTGCCATATGCCATGTATCGGGCA
Source organism: Cataclysta lemnata (assembly GCA_963931975.1). Taxonomy (NCBI): domain Eukaryota; kingdom Metazoa; phylum Arthropoda; class Insecta; order Lepidoptera; family Crambidae; genus Cataclysta; species Cataclysta lemnata. Next base: position 9,965,717 of record OZ008356.1, on the reverse strand, counting down.
CATAAATCGCAGTGCATTGCTAGATGGTATAAGAGGACACGAGGAATGCTGCTGCCTATTACCTACCCATCGCTGTATTCACCCTTATCTTATTCTTACCTACCCTTATTATTACTTGAATGAATATACTACATACATCTGGTGGACTTTCTCTGTGATAATAAATAACAATCAGCATAACAATCAGCAATCAGCAAAAGCCGTATGGTGTATGGTGACGGGAGCGTAAAATATAATTGTCACCACCCTAAATCTCTCCCGTGAGTGTCTTAGGTACAAGGCGACTAAGGATAAATCAGTGATGAGGAATGGACAGCAGCGTTCGCTCCTATATCACCTAGCAATGTACTGCGTCTTTTTTGCCCGATAGAAACGAGGGTGCTAGTTCACCCATGCCTACACCTTTGGGGATAAAGGCGTGATTTATGTATGTGTGTATGTAAAAAAATACGCAATAACCATGTATTTAATGACCTAAGTTGTCCGACGACCGACCGACCGGTAGAGAAAATCCCTTAAATGGTCCTCGGGCCTTGGAATAGAGCACTCCCTGCAGGCCTAGCAGTTAGCTTGGGACGTGGACACTGTCTAGTGGTGGAGAGAGATTTTGACAAAAAGAAGCATGGTCCAAAATTTTAATTTAAAAAGTAGATGACACACTTTTAAACTTTACTTTATAATTATATTACATATATTAATTTTGTAAAAATTCTAAACCAAGACAAGGTAATGGCAAAAGTCTTACCCTGGAATCTAACTTTTTGTAAAATTTAGATGTTTATTTATGTTTTATGTCTCGAAATGTAAAAAGTATGTATGTGTACAAAAGAATGTATATGAAAAAAAAAATAATGTAAAAGAATGTATGTGTTTTTATATGTATACATATATGCAGTGTAGCAACTTACAAAAGTGTTTGGTTTGTACCAACAATTATTAGGTTATTGACATTAAAAATATAATCATTTCCTTTGTTCGATAATCATTTTTCATTGCAGGTAAATGATAATAACCATCCAAAAAGGTATATAGATTGATATAGATTGTATTAGATATTTAATGCTATCAAACTACAATCAATAAAATCCTAATAAAGGTTTATGAAAACCCTAATTTACAAAAAAATTATAATCTAAACACCTTTGTGCTTCGTAAGACACGTTAAGCCGTTGGTCCCGGCCGCATCTGCAGTGGTTAATACCCACTAATACCCAGCGGGCCAGGTGGTGGGTTATGGGCCTATTTTGCCTATAATAATCCCCCCTAGGGAAGGCCTGTGGCCCAGCAGTGGGGACTTTCAAGGGCTGGTGATGACCATTATGATGGATAAGAATGTCATCCTCTTATCTTAGATTAGATCTCTGACTCTCTTTATTTCGGTACTTCTCTTTTCTCAATGTGCCATATTTCTTGACTTGGTCATTTTTATTCGTTATTTTAATTGAAAGTGGTGCAGGAAAAAGAAAAAACCTTTGGGCTCGATATGTATAATATATTTTCTTAACTTTAACACTTAAAATTTAAACATACATAATAAAACTTAAATAAATATAAAAATCTATTACACTATTTCTCTTAAAGAAGATCTTCACATCCGACCTGTACCTGAAACAATTATAACAAATATTATAACAATTTAAGTCTCCGGGGACTGGTAATTCAATCTCTGGATAGATTTCATACATGAGTGACATTGTTCAATTTAATTTTCCATGAACGCTTTAGAATGTTACTTAATCAATCGACGAAATATTGTGATAGTCGACGTTGACCGATATTTTTTACTTTAACAATTCCGAACCATACGTACCTACAAATCGACCGAAGCCGAATAAAAGTATCGACCGACGATCGATCGATTGGTAACACGCCTATGGCATCTGGCCGGATCCCAAAGGACGTGATTCGATTCCCGCATCAAGACTATAATTTTTGGAACTTTTTCCAAGTACAATTTTCTTTGCAAATACCTACATACTTCAAATTCAGTCCAATTCCGTTAATTCAGTCACGTTTCAGCTGCGGATACCGCAAGCAGTCTCTTGTACGAGCCAGCGAGAGATCGGCCGGCGGTCAGGAGTAAGTCCCTACGTGACACCCCAGTCGCGGCTTCCTGCCACTGTGTATGGGGGACCTGTAAGAAATAATAATAAATTAAAATAGCCCGACTGGAACTCGGTGCCACTGACCTCTATATTATACAAGTACGCTGTGGACTGAATACGTCTACTAAAATATCAAATGTTTCTTGTGCCGATTTGAAGCGCCCCCTCGAGCGGCATGGGTACTAAATTTGACGTATGTTGCTTGTATTTGACATTACAAATGCATCTTATTAGTTCCGTGGACATTCACCTTCGTACACCAGTGCCATCAGCGCCAAGATGGCGATAAACGAATTAGCTTCATTTTTTTGGATGACAACCTTCATTCCAGCGTACTTGTATTAGAGAGGCCAGTGTTCGGTGCCCATTGGACCTTCTTTTCTTTTGGAACGTTATTTGACTGTATTATATCGTGGTTCGGCCACCGGTGTTAGATCCCGATGTCCCCGGTTCGAAAATATTTTCTTATCCCTGGGGACATTATGTCCACGCCCCGTGCTAGGCCTAATTCTCGCACAATCGAAATAATTTACAATTCGCGATAAAGTTCGAATTCGTAATTTTTTCGATTTTCAAGCTATTCTGGACAAATCGAGAACAATTTATTTCGATGGAAAACCGTTCGAATTACTTCGAGTGGTCAGATGGCAGCCGTCAAAATATAATATCGAATTTTGAGATTTAGTAATCGAAAGAAGGGTTCGAAATTTAAACTCGAATTCGAAATAATCTCGTATATGGCGAGGATTGGCCCCCTGGTGAGATGAAAGTCACACCCTGTCTAGCATTATAAAAACATACCTGCAGACTCGCCGCCATGATAGAGCCAATGGTAACGCTGTATCCAGTCTGTGAGTGCTCATAGTCTTCAGGGGTGGCTGCTAACGCCGCCGCCACCGCTGCCGACGGTACCGGCGTCCCCTGCGACTGCATTTGCAGTTCGATGCCCAGAGATGGCTGCGACAGCACCAGCAGCGAAACGTCGAACCATCTGCAAGAGACAGCGAACGTCAGAGAAAATACATAGCTTCTTAAGCTAGTTTCCCACGGCCCGTGATTAAGCAGGCGGACGCGGACCAGCTCGCACGACGACATCCTGTGCAGAAGACATCTTGTGCAAAAGACATCATGTGCAGAAGACATCCTGTGCAGAATACATCATGTGCAGAAGACATCCTGTGCAAAAGACATCATGTGCAGAAGACATCCTGTGCAAAAGACATCATATGCAGAAGACATCCTGTGCAAAAGACATCATGTGCAGAAGACATCCTGTGCAAAAGACATCATGTGCAGAAGACATTATGTGCAGAAGATATCCTGTGCAAAAGACATCATGTGCAGAAGACATCCTGTGCAGAAGACATCCTGTGCAAAAGACATCATGTGCAGAAGACATCATGTGCAGAAGACATAATGTGCAGAAGAATTACTGTGCAGAAGACAACATGTGCAGAAGACATCCTGTGCAAAAGACATCATGTGCAGAAGAATTCCTGTGCAGAAGACATCCTGTGCAAAAGACATCATGTGCAGAATACATCATGTGCAGAAGACATCATGTGCAGAAGAATTCCTGTGCAGAAGACATCCTGTGCAAAAGACATCATGTGCAGAAGACATCCTGTGCAGAAGACATCCTGTGCAAAAGACATCATGTGCAGAAGACATCATGTGCACCCACAGACGAAACCCTTCCCACACTGTCGGAAGTGTCTCGTCTGTAGTAGCACAGGATGTCTGTGGCGGTGCGCCGGTATCCGTCACGAAGCGGTAACTTCAAAGGTGCGGTTCTCGTTCTCTTTCACTTTGCATTTTGAAATGAAGCTATCAAAAGATCTGCACAGACCAACACGCACCGTTGAAAAAGCCCTGTCTGTGTGCGTTGAATACGTAGAAGGGAGATCTAAGCCTAACGCATCGCACTGCGCAACTCAACGCGAACACGATTGCGAAGCGATCGGATGCGAAATCAATGCGGTACGGTGTGATGTAGCGACTCTGTCATATGTTCGCGCGAATCGACCTACACATTATAATTGACATATCAAGCCAACTATTCGCGTTCAATTCAATTTGTGCCGCGCCGCAGCGCATCTTGCTATAGTTTAGTCACGTAGGCGAATTCAATAGGTATTGCTAACTCAATAGTTTATATCTGTGAGGCACTGCACCGCTTCGTATTCGCATCCAGATCGCTCACGTAGGATGCAGCGTTAGATCTAATTTTAATATGTATTAGGCTATCATTTTGATTTTAATTTGAACATTATAATATAAATGTTACAAAAAAATAGTACAAAGGATATTATCGTTAGAAAAAAAGGCCGAAAAATTATTGTCTTGATGCGGAACCGAACCCGCGTCCTCTGCAATCCGGGCAGATGGCTACATTGCGAGGGTATCCGTTGGCTCACAACGTGAAGTGTGAAGGTTGGAGAAATTTCGGCAAGATAATTAACGTCCTGTTTCGGCGAGTGGTACTTATAGGCATCTGCCCGGATTGAGTAGGACGCGGGTTCGATTCCCGCATCAAGACTAATTTTTCAAACTTTTTCTAATCACAATTTTTAGGCTGGTTTTCACCAACAGATAAACAGACGATTATCATTAATTTAATAGTGTTAGTTTTTGACATTTTTCTGTACGGAAGCATTGTCATAACCTGCCGGTTATATTTCAGTAGATCGATTTACGTGTTGGTGAACTTGAGCCTTGCTGCCGCACTCAGAGATCACTCAGAGAGTCAAATAACGTTAATGAGTACTTAACGTCAAAAAATGACAATTCAAAACTAGTCGCTATTCTTGCCGGGTCTATGGTCTAGATTTGAATGAAAATTTTTAACATTAAATACTCATTAAAGTTAATTGACGTCTCTCGAGTGCGGCAGTTTATGTATTAGGCTACTGACCTATCACTGACGGTCTCCTGCAGAAACCCCTCGACGGCCACGAGTGGAATGTTGTTGTTGAGGTCGGCGCGTGTCGACCGCAGGTGGGCGAGCCGTTGCTTGGCCGCTGCGTACGCCGCCGCATAGCCCACTGGCTGTGCGGCTGTCACGTCACTTTGCGCGGGAAATCCGCTAAAACATGACGAAGGATATTCATCTTTTAAGCCAGCCTTTTAACCTGCTTTTTAACGTCTCCACTGCAGCCCGGCTAGCAGGACCACCGAAACACGATATGATTTACTGCCGCACACCTCTGAGTGCGACGAGACGTCACGTCTATTAACGCTAATGAGTACTTAATACAAAAAAATTACAAGTCAAAACTAGTCGCTATTCTTGCCGGGTCTATAGTCTAGATTTAAATGACATTTTTTGCATTAAGTAGGTACCGCAATAGTAATTTCGGTATCTAGCGTCTTGACGATTCATAAGTGTATTGTAATCATACCAGATATGAATAAACAAATTTGACTTTCATTAAAGTTTACTGACGTCGCTGAGTGCGGCTGAGTGCGGCTGATAGCCAATTGTCGCTTTAAATAATAAATGGCTTTTTCTTATATATATATTTTTTTAATAAATGGCTTTATCATTCGTGTTTCGGTAGTCATGTTACCCGGGCTGGGACTGAGAAATGAGAGAGAGCGTAATCATAAAAACTCTTGCATTCGTAACTTTTTAACATAACAAAAGGAACAATAATTAAATTACCCAAATAAACGAACTAATTTGAAGGAAAGAAGTAATGCTATTTTTAAGACTGTTAATCATCAGATAAGCTGTTAGTCTTCAAAAGTGTTGTGAAGTGTCCAGTAAAAATATTTGTTCAAAACATATTGTAAAACGTGACAGACAATCTTAATTGATCCGTTGGAGGTGTCACTAGTGGTGAACAAAGAGTGTAATGGGAATGTCAAAATCTATGGGTGAATTGTAGTTCCAATTTTCGCCGCCTAAACCGATAAATTGGTAATACTGTGGCACAGTCATTCAAAAACGTGTTCTTTGTGTCTACCCTCAAGATGTTCGATCGCAAAGACAACACTTTGCCTAAGGATGGTAAGGAAAAGGAATATTTTTGATGTTAACATATTGATTTTATCCATATGTATTAAATAATTTGACGGTAGTTAACTAACTTTATCTGAAGACAGCTGTCATCTTCAGTCCCCCCGTAACCACGGTCGCTGTAAAGTGATAGAAACTTCGGGATAAAATCAACACGTTTACATCAAAATACATGAGTTAAGTTTTAACAAATTTAAAAATAATAATAAAGACATTTTCTTTTTTTAATTAAGATATTCAGGAAAATAGTTAGAAAATCTTTTTTCTCCTCCCTGCCCTATTCCCAGTCAATCTGGGGTCGGCGCAGTATCTTTCCTCCTCCATTCATATCGGTCAGACGTCATCAAGCCATCCAATCCCTTTTGATTAATATCATCCATCACACCGTAAAGGTGCTAGTGATGAATGAATATATAGAAAAGAGACGGAACGGACCATGTCAATATTTAATAAATGTATAGATGACGGCTGTTTTCCAAATTTAATGAAGCACAGTAAACTTATACCCTTGTTTAAATCTGGAGACAAATGTGAACCCAATAATTTTCGTCCAATTTCCATATTACCGTCCCTTAGTAAAATCTTTGAAAAAATTATGCTAAACCAGCTACTTTCTCACTTTACATCTAATAAACTTTTACATGTTAAACAGTTCGGGTTCACGAGGGGTAAATCCACCACTGACGCTGGCATAACTCTCATTAAACACATATTTGATGCTTGGGAAAATCGGCAGGATGCTTTGGGTATTTTTTGTGATCTGTCAAAGGCATTTGATTGTGTTTCACATCAAACATTATTGGCGAAATTACAACATTACGGTGTATCTACTACCTCATTGAAACTGGTAAAGTCATACCTGAGTGACAGGACTCAAAAGGTAGTGATTAATAAAGCCGAGTCCTCGGGTTCACGAATGCGAATGGGTGTTCCTCAAGGATCAATACTAGGACCATTGCTGTTCATAATATATATAAATGACCTTCCCTCCTATACAGAATCTCTATGTGACACGGTGCTATTTGCAGATGATACCTCATTAATTTTCAAAATAGACAGAGGTAAAGATAATTATGATGACATCAATATAGCAATTTCCAAGGTTCTAGATTGGTTTACAAATAACAACTTGCTACTCAATTCTAAAAAGACCAAATGTATTAAATTCTCTTTACCAAATGTAAGGCAAGCTAGTAGTCAGATTGCAATTAATAATGAAACAATTGAATGTGTCAATTCTACAGTGTTCTTAGGAATAAGGTTAGACTCAAGATTGCAATGGTATCCCCATATTTCAACTCTATCCGAGAGATTAAGTTCAGCAGTATACGCCGTAAAAAAAATACGGCTATTAACTGATGTTCAAACAGCCAGACTTGTATATTTCAGTTACTTTCATAGTGTTATGTCGTATAGTTTACTGCTTTGGGGCACAGCTGCTGATATTCAGGATATATTTATTCTACAAAAAAGAGCTATACGTGCTATTTATCAATTAAAACCTCGCGACTCACTAAAAAATCTATTTAAAGACATTAATATCCTAACTCTTGCTTCACAGTACATATACGATTGCATTCTATACGTCTACAAATATCTAAACACATTTGCAAAAATTAGTGATATTTATAAATGCAATACTAGAAATAAAAACAAACTTTCCTTCCCTAGACTAAGATTACACAAAGTAGCTAATACTTTTGTAGGTAAATGTATACTTTTTTATAATAGGATTCCAGATTCTGTGACTGAACTGCCTTTACACAAATTTAAGCCCTATATAAAAAATATACTCCTGAAAAAGGGGTACTATAAAATTCAGGACTATTTAGATGACAAAGATGCTTGGAATCAGTAACTTTTACATACTTATTATATAAATACTAAATATCTTTATCCAGTATGATTAAACGATTGCCCTTGAGTGTTCTTTATTTAAAATAGACATTGTGTTTGTAATGAAGGATGTTGATAACTTCAGAATTTGTATCTTTATTGACATACTATTACTTGACGTTGTAAGTTATTGACATCTTTCAATTTCCAATTATTAATTAACTTAAATTACTTTTATGTAAAGGGAGGAAAAAACCTGACTGAGTTTCTTGCCCGTTCTTCTCAGGACAGGGCCTCCTGGTAGTTTGCGAACGGATGGCGTAAATTTCTTGTCTTGACGATTCATAAGTGTATTGTAATCATACCAGATATGAATAAACGAATTTTGATTTGATTTGATTTGACATGTCGAGAGACCGAGGAACGGAGAGTGATTGGAATGACCAATCCATACCGCTCAAGGTTTTGGCTTAGGACCGGTTTTGTGATCCGTAGTTAACTCTACCAATTGTTAAAAATGGTTACTAAAATAAATAATAAATTGTTAAATATCAGGCTGCTATTTAACTATCTGCCGCACTCAGAGACGTCAATTAACTTTAATGAGTATTTAATGTCAAAAATTTTCATTCAAATCTAGACCATAGACCCAGCAAGAATAGCGACTAGTTTTGAATTGTCATTTTTTGACGTTAAGTACTCATTAACGTTATTTTACGTCTCTGAGTGCGGCAGTATAAGTAACAATTTTAATTACTAAATGGTTAAATATCAGTCTGATATTGTTACTGGTGGTTAAATATCAGACTGATTATCAGAAACCAGAATGAATTTTTAACAATTGGTTGAGTTAACTGCGGATCAAAAAACCGGCCCTTAGGTTTTACAGCCGGCCGCCTGTCTGACACCAACCCTCTTTAGGTATAAAATTTTAGAAAATCAGAATAATCTGTAACACATTCAAATACACTTACACCACTGTAGCTTTACCAAAGACGGTTTGGAAAGCTTCCCGTATTGGTGACACCTTGGTGTCTTTGTCTGATGCGACGACAACGTAAACATCCCCTCCGTTTTCTAGAAACAAAATCAAACAAACAAACATTTTACTATTCAATAAGAAAGGGCATATAAATATAACATCAAATATTATATTTATGACTGAGGAGCTCGTCGATCTCGCGGTGGCTTAGCAAACTCGGCCTGTGATTGCATTAACTAAGCAATGTTCGCTAACGGGGGTGATTGGATGGGTGACCAAGGGTATATTACGTATTGAGTTCAAGACAAGAAGCCGTTGGTCCCGGCTGCATCTGCAGTCATTAGTCCGTACTGCACTGGGCCAGTATGGTGGGTTATGGCCCAGTTTTCCTACATTCTTAGATCCATAGGGAAGGCCTTATAAGTTTTTAATTGTAGAATTAAAAACTTAACTTACTGAGATACTCCTTCATTTGTGGATCCAAGGTTGTGATCATTGAATCAACTGAGCTCTTAGCCTTTTCAGCAACACGTTGAAGAATTCCACCAGAGGACACTGCACCTTTGACCCATGTAAACAAACCGCTGCCAGGCATAATGTCACCTGAAATCCAAATAATTACAAGTCATGGTGTAATTTTTAAACAAGATTAATTCCGAAGTGATTTAATTTGGACCATAAAAATGATTTAGAAGATAAAAAATTCACTCGAGATTTTGGCTATCAAATAAAAACATATTTTGCTCATTAAAACATTATGCGCTTTCTTAAATGATAAGATAAGGCTACCATGGAAATATTCATCATTTTTATAAAGATTTACACCTTAATAAAAATTTTAAACATAAGCTATAAAGCTATAATTTTTTCATATGTATGAAGGATATAATGGTCATGGTTTTACATTATGTAATATGAATGTTAAAAAGAATTTATAAGCTATAATTTTACAGTTATTTATTGTATTTTACCTGAATATACTAGATCCTCAAGTGTTGACACACTCTAAATCCAGGAGATTTACATACCAAGTTTATCTGTTTCTGATGTTGACTCAGGAAATGATTCTGGAGATTGTGCCAGGGAGTCATCTGGTGACCTTATTGACACTGTGGGTTCTCCTTTGCTAAGTGGAATAACTGGACTATGGAAAATAGTTATGATTAGTTTATAATTTAAATAAAAATTATATCCTGAGTCTGACACAATCCAGGCTGCTGCCTATACCATTGGACAATTAATCAGAACTGTTTATAGTTGTATAGGCAGCTACCCGGACTGCAGAATAACATGGGATTTTTTCTATAAACTATTTTGAAATAAAATGAAATATTTCATATCAAAATTAAATTCAAATCTGTTTGTTACTCTGCAATGCTTAATATTGACTATATGAATTTATACAATACATAATCAATTTACTCATTACTTACTTTAATATTAAATCACAGTAAAAAAATATATAACATTAAAAGTGAAACTTATGTGAGCAGACAAAGGTTAGGTAATTGGCCAATAACTATGAAACATTAGGGCTTATTGAAATTCTAAATTTTTTAAGATGTTTAAGAGTGACCAACCTAAATTTTTCATTGGCTGTATCATTTATTGGCTGCGTTGGTGCAATTTCTCTACTTTGAACAACAACAGGCTGGACTGGCTGTGGAGCAACAGCCGGTTGAGGGATATTCTGATGATAGAAAAATAACAATTAGTCTTACATTATTTAATCTTTAATGCACAGATCTTAAAATTTACAATATGACAGTTTAGGATCCGAGTATTTAAATTACAAGTAACTAACTGCCGCACTCAGAGACGTCAAATAACGTTAATGAGTACTTAACAACAAAAAATGACAATTCAAAACTAGTCTCTATTCTTGGTCTATGGTTTTGATTTGAATGAAATTTTTTGACATTAAACACTCATTAAAGTTAATTGACGTCTCTGGGTGCGGCAGTTAGAGACACATTTAATAACAAATATGCAAATTCTCTTAAGTACTCACTTCAGTTGTTGGCCCGGCTATAATATAATTAGGAAGCTGTGACGGTGGAGCTACGAGTGATAGCAGATTCCCCGTGCTTGCCACAGGTTTAGGCGCCTCAGGAATCTTGGGTTTATCTGCACTCATTTTTCCTAAAATAAGTTGTAAATAAAATACATGTGCAAAGTAAGGAATTGTTCATTCATACAACACAATAGTAGTTGTTATGGATATTAACTATGAAAAACAAAAAGATGTAATAGCACCTGAATGCATAAATAAAATGACATCAACAGGATTTGTTAGGTCGGTCGTATCTATTTGTTTTGATGTATGTAGTGCTTATTTATGAAAAACAACAATTTATGGTGTTAAATCTTATGGTGTATATCACAGTTTATACCTTCTATCTGTGTTGTTGAGCTTGTTGTGATAAATAAGTTTTACCTAGGTACCTACGTTTTTTTGTTGTTGTTGATGTTGTTGACAGACTGACAGATGAACAAGTGTCAAATTAAAATGACATTGCAACGTCACATGTTTTCAAATTATGACCTAGTTTTTAAATTTATTTTTCCCATTCGGAAAGGCAAGAAAATTTAGCCCATACAGCAATGACAACATCTATGAGCTTTGAATGGTCGCCCGTAAAAATTTTCAACCTAAATCCTCAGTTCAATCAAATAGTAATAATCTAACTACATTGTTTGATTTATTATAATTTCCCTGAAGCTAACATTCATAATAGAGAATATTGTATATAATACATTATTATACCGAAAAATCCATTGCAATTTGTAAATCTTATTGAAAAATCAAAAAGAATAGATTCCCACTCAATTTAATACCGATTGAGAACATTCGATTACCGTCCAATCATCATACGTCACAAAAAACTGTCAGTCGCTACTGTCAAGCAAGTATTTTTATTAATCGTGAAGTTACCGCGGTGTTTTTTGGTGCAATTCATTCGAAACTACATATTTAGCGGTATTTCTTATCAGCCGTTAAAAATTTCGTTCATAGAATCATGTCGGAAGAGGCAGATACACCGCCTTTCAGCACAGTGGACATCAATAATGATAACAGAGAAGAAGAGGATCTATTTGCATCCGCGGTCCAGGTATCTTACTGGAATGGAATCCTGTTTTACTCGCTTGTTATGATTGCGTCCGCCCCCAATGTTGCACTGGGTTAAACGGCGACGCCCCTTTATTCAACAAATAAGATAACAATTTTATCAAAATGTTTTACAGCCCCCAAATTTATGTTTAATAATTAAATTATTGTTGCTTACGTGCAAAGAAACCTATGAGCAATAATAATTGCCTCATAACCTTGTATGACCTATTGTTAGCTACTAATTAATCTTAAAAACTACTGAAACAGTGTAAACTTTAATTAGTAGAAATACCCTCTCTTTTACTTGCATTTAACATGTAAATTTACCTGTCATTTAATGAAGCAATAGTTAATTAATTTTAAGTACAATTATGGCATACTTATTTATACACATAAATCATAAAGTATTAATATTTATAAATGTGATAAGCAAATCATGTATCATAGTTTGTCCTCAAGATGAATTTGATACAATTTGGAACAAAACCCTGTTAACTTTGAGAATAAATCATTATAAAATTATAACAATGAATTTAAATAATCTTGAAAATGATAAATATTAAGTTTTTAAGGCAAATGGGTTGCCTTTAATTAGGTATGTTATAAATTTTATCAGATTATATTGTATCACTCACTAAAATATTATATTGTAAGTAATACACAGACAATGCTTCACCTATCCTGACAAATTACAAATATAATTCAACTAAAAATATGTCAAAATTTTTTGTGATTAATCCATGTATTTATTAAGCAATTCAGACAAAAAATTGTCTTTAATACTATAAATATAATGATAGGTAATAAATCTCTTTTCAATCAACGTTGATTTATAGAATTGATTTAAACAGTCAATTGTATTCTGACTACATTTATCAATTGAAAGATCAATTCACTTGATAGTTATTTAATCTAAACATAATATCAATTTGCAGGAAGTCAGTCTGGATCCAGAGTTAAATGGAGCTCGAGATGGTATTGAGAATACTACAATAGGGGATGCCCCACCAACTATAACAACTACATTAAGCAGTCCTATACTGGAGGAGGTATGTTGTCTCAGTAGTAATCAATGATGTAATGTGTAAAAAAAGCAGACTATATGTTTTCAGTGCACACATCATGAGGACTCAAATCATGCCCAATTGTGACATTTAGGGCCTGTTTCACAATCAACAAGTAAGTTCTGAGTAGCTTACTTTTGCTTTTCAATTGACATTTTTTTCATATTACAACTGTCAAATGAGCTGCCAACTAAGCTACTCAGGACTTACTTGTCGATTGAGAAACAGGCCCTTAGCAATTAGGGTTGATCTCATTAATTGCTATATCTTTTCCTTGTATGCTGTTTCATATCTATTCTATATAATCATATCTATTAGGCTGCACATAACAGAATTCAACAGATTATCTAATGAACCTTAAACCTATTGTCTAGACCAAAGTAACACCATACACACTATTATGTTATGAAGACCAAGAAGGAAAAAATTTAATGGTAACATAACAATGAGTAGGCACTGATTAATCACCATTTCTTAATTATGAATCCTATGAATAATTTTACACTCTGTATTATGTTGATTTCATAATTCAAATAGATAATTATTTAGTTCTATTACAATGTTATCTTTCTGTCTAACATATTTATGTTGCAAAAATATTATGTTATTAAAATGCCATGCTTTCAGGCAATAGCTAAAATATGTCTTAAAAATTATAGTCTTGTAATCATAATAAAAATTATGTATCACAATAGGTAACAAAAGGCTAGTTCAAACAGTCATACACAAAATAATATGAACAATGTGTATATACCGATAGAAAATTGATACAGATGTTAATCTAAAAAATATTTTGTGTTATTAAATATACCTGCATAATTATCATGATATTCACGGCACAATTTAACTTTATAAACTTCTTATGTTGCCTTCTTAACTTAGGTTAAATATTCTAATATTATAATAAATTTATTAAAAATGTGTAACAATTTGTATGGAAAAAAAATTACTTTGTAATAAAATAAAGATAAAAAAAATTAATTATATATTTAAACAAATTAAATATATATATTTAAATTTAGAAAAGAGAAATTTAACACATTCAGCCATAAAAACATGGAACAGGAAAAATTAAATTATATCAAACATTTTAATTACCTTGTACTCATTAGGACTACTGGCATTCCCAAACAAAAATTAGTTTTATTCCATATGGTATTGACACAACTACATGCTTAAATAGTCTAACATCTCCTCACCATTTACAGATAGCCACAGAGCGTGCTAACAACATTATAATCACAATCACAGAGCCACAGAAGATTGGCGAAGGCATGAGTTCATATGTAGCATACAGAGTTCTCACAAAAACCAATATGCCAATATTCAACAAGCACGATTTCGCTGTGCTGAGACGCTTCAGTGATTTCCTGGGACTACATGAGAAACTGACTGAGAAGTACCTTCGTTCTGGAAGAATAATACCACCAGCGCCAGAGAAAAGTATAGTTGGTAAGTATAAAACCTTTCAGTTAAATAAATTTTTCACTATCCAAATGGCCCTTAATTTACTTCCGGTTTTAAAGTACTTGGCATTCTCAGTCTCTTTTATCGAAATCCTACTTCTTTCTCATTGAGATGTTGTATTTAATATAACAACATTCACATCTCAATGGATTCATTACAACTAATTAGGCTTGGTCTGGTTCTGTACTGGACTCTTCTGATGGATGCGTAATATAACAAGCATTTCACAATATCAGGTTTTTGAATCTATGCCAGATATATTTGAACTGAGGAGTACCATGGGAAACGAACATCCCCAAACATCACCTTCGTAAGTTCTGCACTGAAATTTGTGTCTAAAGCTGTTCTCACATAATCTTACCAAATATGGTTGGGCAAGGGCATACACTTAGGTCACAAGTCCCAAGCGCTGCTCCTAACTTCCCTATCTGCAGCACTATGGACCCGACGCCCGCATGGTGAATCCATGGAATTCTAAGAATTTCCTTCTGTGTTGTAGTCTTGTCTCAGTAATCGGGGAATTCAGTAGATGGGCAGACTGTATAGTCTGTATAGGGCAGACTGTATAGTCTGTAAAGGGCAGACTGACTGTGACGGTCCTTCACTAGAACAACATCGCACAGACCTAATAGAAGCGAGTTCCGGCGGGTATGTCTGCGGGCATGCCCGCGGGCATGTTCGTGTAGTGAATTTCCCGCTTGATCGTTTGGCCTGTTTATTTCTTTATTAGATAACCAACAGCGTATTTACAAAGTATTTTACATAATAATTGATGTAAGCATGACCAATAACAGGTTTTCATATGAATTGTATTCCACACATTTAGGTTACGCCCATAAGCCTTGAAATTAAGCTCAAGTTTAGATCGCATACACCAATACATACACCACCATTGATTTCTCAGTCAATCAATCAATCAAAAGCAAAAGATTATCAATATAATTCAGACAGTGGATGCTCTCATTCCCTTGATTTTCCGCATACAGGAACCACCAAATTGAAAATGACATCAACGCCATCTACCGAGAGCGCCAACGGCAGCAACGCCTCGGGCAGTGTGCAGTCGCAGTTCGTGGAACGGCGGCGTGCGGCCCTAGAAAGATTCCTGAACCGGGTCGCTCAGCATCCGGTGCTGTGCATCGATCCCGACTTCAGGGAGTTCTTGGAGTCCGGTGGGTTTTAATTTTATTTTAATTTTAAATACGACTACTGTGGCCGTACTGTGAAGTATTAGTGCGATCGAAACGCGGGTGACAAAACGGGACGCCGCTCTAGGTACTCGGCTTATAGCGTTGTCTGATGTCTCACTTTAACAATGGGAATTGAGTCGCGTTTAGAAATAGTGGTAAGGCCCCTGTAACTTAGCTTTTGCTACAGAGATTAAAGCCGATCGACCACCGCCAAATAAACTAAGTTAGTTTAGCTTGGCTCGAGTAGTTGAGCCAGTTTTTCGTTCAACGCAAGCTATGTCAGCCAAGCTAAAATGTATGAAAACTGGCGATATAACTCAACTATGCGAGCTAAGCTAAGCTAAACTAAGCTAAGCGAGTTTAGTTGGCGGTGGACGATCGGCTTGAGAGCCATGCTCAGTGTTTCCTTGCGCGATCATAATCAGAAAATATCAGAAATAAAGAGGTGAATTAAACATCCACGTTTCGCCAATTATGTTAGGTCCCATGTAATAGGTGGCGAGCCTATTGCCATTTATCGGGCATGGAAATCGAAGTACATTGCAAGAATAACTCTGCTGCCCATTCCTCATCACTGTTTTATACTTAGTCGCCTTGTACGAACGAAACCCACGGGTGAGATTTGTGGTGGTGACAATTATTGTATTCTACTCTACACTGCCATCATCACATGATTTTTATTTTGTTTTAAGCTTACGTGGTCACTTTCATCTTTAAATTGTGAATAAACGGAATTTAGATGTCATCCGTGACCATGGCGCATGTAACTGTGCCGAAATATCGGAATCATTTCATCAATTTTATTTCAACATTATTTAAAAGAATTTCTTTTGTTTGTGGTTTCTCAGAAACGGATCTTCCAAAAGCGACAAGCACATCGGCCCTCAGCGGCGCGGGCGTCCTTCGACTGTTCAACAAGGTCGGGGAGACCGTCAACAAGATCACGTACAAGATGGACGAGTCCGACCCGGTGAGTTGATGCTTTAAGCCTAGCCACGGGCCGTGGACAAAATCTCTCTCCACCACTCGACGGTGTTTTGTCTCGAGATTTGGAGCGAGAGAAAACTATTTTTCTTTCCCCCGGGGAGATTTTCTCCCGAGGAAAAAATTCGGGCCTGCTTAGTACCGAAATAGGACCTTGCTGTAATAGAGGGCGATCCTACTGCCATCTAGCCGTCAGTAATCGTATTATTAACAACAGGAACGCTGTTGCACATTCTTCTTTAGATTTTGCTCTTGCGTCATCATACGGCTTAAGAGTTGAATAGTACAAAATTCAAAAAGTCTAAATTCATTTATTCATATCTGGTATGATTACAATACACTTATGAATCGTCGAGACGCTAGATACCGTAAACCCGTGTGTCCAAGAAAAAATAGGGGAGTGCGCAGCATGCAGTACAATATTGCATAGGCTGCGAAATAGGCAATTGCACAATAATACGAGACAGGCAATTGCCATTTCGGCCGAGGCATAAGTGCTTTTCTCGAAAGAATGCAGGGAAATAAAACATACTTTTCGACGACCGGTCGCAGAGCGCGACCCGTGGTGCGCCTCGCCGCATCAGTTGGCGCCCCTGTGCCTCTATCACAGGCACAGGGGCGCCAACACAATAACTCCAGCACGCCGTTTCCCAAAACATTACTGAAGCGCTGTAAAATTACTGAAGCGCCGTTCCAAATTAAAAAAAAAACGCGCCAGAAATGGATTTGATGTTATTTGTCCATAATTCGATACTTGGCGTGTTCTTTTTTCGAAAATAATAACAAAATTTCCATGCATGTTTGAGAAAAATATGGCAGTAACACATTTTAAAACACGACGCGACCCAATGTAACGCGACGCGTCTTGAGTCAAATCCACTGACCTCTATTAAACAAGTACGCTGGACTGACATAATTGTCATTCAAAAAATAAAGCCAATTTAATCCACGGAACTAATAAAGTAAAAAAAAACAAAATACAAAAAACTAAAGTTCTTATCGTGTCGGCAAGACACTCTTCGAGAAGGCTTGCTACTTGACCACAACCGTGGCGTGATTTATGTATGTGTGTGTGTATTGTCCGCAGTGGTTCGAAGAGCGCTCGTCCCGCGTGGAGGCCCTGGACACGTGTTTGCGGCGGCTGGCGGGCGCGTGCGAAGCCCTAGCGCATGAGCGGCGGGAGCTCGCCGCTCGCACCCACGAGGCGGCGAGGGCCTGCGCCGCGCTCTCGGGCGCCGATCCGCACGCGCCTCTGTCGCGCGCGCTCTCGCATACCGCCGACCTGCACGAGAAGGTGAGAAACCACCTTTTGAGCCCATGAAAATGTATACCGGTGCGGATCCCCACACGCCTCTGTCGCGCGCGCTCTCGCATACCGCCGACCTGCACGAGAAGGTGAGAAACCACCTTTTGAGCCCATGAAAATGTATACCGGTGCGGATCCCCACACGCCTCTGTCGCGCGCGCTCTCGCATACAGCCGACCTGCACGAGAAGGTGATAAAACTGATAAACCACTTATGCCCATGGAAAGCCCAATCTTGTATAATAATAATAAATATTTTTACACTCACACCTATCATCTAGCCCAAAGTAAGTAGCTTAAGCACTTGTGTTATGGATACTAGATGACGGACATATTTTTAATATAATTATGTATATAAATGTTGAACATAAATACAACCATGACTCGGATACAAACATTTGTGGTCATCACAAAGTTTGCCCCTACCAGGATCCGAACCCGGGACCTCTTGGCCAATACCCAGCGATCTTAGCATTCGACAAATGGAACGTTGGTTTCACATTTTAACAATTTTGTACCTAAATAAAACCATACCTTGATTTGTGGGGTTTGAAATGCAAAATCTGTTTTTAAAAACAGTTTTTTTTTAGTTCGCCTGGTTTAAGTGAAATTAACGTAGAGAGCACCTAATTTTAGGTTATAATCTTACCTAAAAAACGTTCTTTTCTTTACTATTTTACTTCATAGGGCACATGATAGATCGTAATAGAAGTTCATAATACATAATAGTAAAACTAATTTCTTAGCTTAGAATTTTGATAGTTTATCTCAAAAAAGCTTGAGACAATTTTGCTTGGCGTACAAAATGGGGCCAAAAATGGGCATACTCCATTCTATACCGGTGCGGATCCCCACGCGCCTGTGTCGCGCATACCGCCGACCTGCACGAGAAGGTGAGAAACCACCTTATGAGCCAGTAAAAATTTCTATACCGATGCGGATCCTCTCTGTCGCGCGTGCTCTCGCATACCGCCGACCTGGAACCACCTAAAAGACAAGGAATATGATTATTCCCGCATCAGGGCCATAATTTTTCGAACATTTATTATAATGTTCAAATTGAAATCAAAATAGCACTTATAAGACCACCTTGTCGGTCGACCTTGTGGGGGTCCTTATACCGGTGTCTGATGATATAAAAATAATATAAACACTCCCATTTTTGGGACTGTGTTTATACTTCCTGCACGAGAAGATAAACCACTTATAAGCTTATGAACGAGTGATGACATAAAAGTAATATAAGTACTGTCCCATTTTTTCTATGTAACAGTGGTAGGTTATCATAGACCCTATGAAATCATCTTGTGGGTACATTAATTGTTAAATAAATAAAAACTCAAAAATCTGGCTAGTGATAATGTGTGTAAGTGTAAAAAATATTAAATGTAGTTTCTTCGATAAATTCAAGCGAAAAATGTATCGTAGAAGCTACAACATGTATTTTGTTTTCAGGTAGAACAATTAAGGATGGAGCAAGCAAACACAGATTTCTTCATTTTGACTGAACACATCAAAGACTATCTCGGCCTGATTGTTGCCATCAAAGATGTCTTCCATGAACGAGTTAAGGTAATAATTAACTTAAAAATTACATACATATATAAATCACGCCTATATCCCCGAAGAGGTAGGCAGAGGTGAATTAACACCCACGTTTCGCCAAATATTAGGTCCCATGTATCCCAATAGGTGGCGAGCCTACTGCTGTTTATAAACACATATAAAGTGCCATTGTTTATTCCCTAAGGGGTAGGGTATTGCTTATTACAGCAATGTTAGGTCCCATTTAACAGGTAGATAGCCTATAGTCACCTACCCGCCACGTGAATCGCAGTATTACATAAATAATACATAAATCACACCTATATCCCAGAAGGGGTAGGCAGAGATGACTTAACACCCACGTCCCGCCAACTATGTTAGGTCCTATGTCCCATTGCCATTTATCGGGCACGAAAATCGCAGTACATTGCTGGGTGGTATAAGAGAAACGCTGCTACCCATTCCTCATCACTGTTTTAATCCTTAGTCACGGGGGAGGGAGGGGGGTGACAATTGTATTCTACTCTGCCGTCACCATAAGGCACACGTAGAATTAATTAATGAAAAACATAATTTTTCTGCTGGTGGGTGGTAAGTCACGTAACCCCTTCGGGGATATATGCGTCATTTATGTATGTTTAATTTTTCTGATTGACCAATTTTAAGTTTTATTCTAAATCGTTAAAGCTTTATACATCAAATTGTTTATCTCTGCCCAGGTGTTCCAGAACTGGCAACACGCTCAAATGCAGCTCACGAAGCGCAGGGAGAACAAAGCGAAGGCGGAGCTCAACAACAGACCGGAGAAGATTGAACAGGCCTCCAACGAGATTATCGAGGTAGGGTTACCGTTGATGTGTGTATTTTTTATTCTATGCTAGGCAAGGAAGCTCTTGACCTTCGTCTCACCTGATGGTAAGTGACGATAAGGGCCGAAGATGGAATCGAGCTTCACCTAGAACCCTCAACCACAGAGGGGCGGTCTGTTAACATTATTATTAATAAATAAATAGTATGAATTAATAAAAAACGGGGTTCTTGTGTTAGTAGAGAATTGAAAACTATGTTAGTGCTCCATTTTTAAAAGCGACATTGTTGTTCTTATAATAGAGTCAATTAATGGACAATCCCCAATGTTGACTATCTCATTGAGAACGTTATAGATGCTTCCGGGCATACATCATCGCCCTGAACGCGTTATTGTATTGCAAAGGACGCTTGCGGAGGTTCGATTCCCATATTTCTTTCCCTTACTATTTTATTTTTAAACTGTGTGTCCATTTTAGTCAGATGTCTCTTGCTCGCCAGCGAAGTGGCATAGCGCGCTTGGCCTGCGATTGCGTAAACCAAGAAATGTTCGCTAAGGCCGGTCATTGGATGGGTGACCAAAAATTTATTGCCTCGAGTTCCTCCGTGCATCATAAGCTGTTGGTCCCGACTGCATCTGCAGTCGTTTATACCCACAAACCCGCACTGGGCCAGCGCGGTGGGTTATTGTACGATCTCCCTATATTCTTCCATCCATAGGCAAGGCCCGTGCCCCAGCAATGGGGACATTAAACGGGCTGGTGATGATGAAGTGGCTTGGTCCTTAAAATCAATTAATCTATTATGTCTTCTGCAGTGGGAGGCGAAAGTGGAGCGCGGTCAACAAGAGTTCGACACGATATCGCGCGTGATCAAGAAGGAGATAGAACGGTGGGAGGAGGTGCGGCTAACGGAACTGCGGGCCACCATACTGCACTACCTTGAGGAACACATGAAGCATCAGGCTCAGGTAATGTTCTTTTTGTGCTAAACGGGGAAGCTCTTTGTCTTCATCTCACCTGATGGTATTTATTCATATCTGCTATGATTACAATACACTTATAGCACCTTGGGGCACCCGAATGCTGGAGGGCAAACCACCAACAACAGCATACACAAATAGGGTTGGTGGAAGGACATTTATTCGTTACTTAGCACCGTTCCGGTGTAATGGAATATATGAATCAAAAGGGAATGGATGGATTTATGACGTCATACTGATATTAATCGAAGAGGAAACATGCTGCGCCGACCGCAGATAGCCTGGGAACAGGGCAGGGAGAAGAAGAAGTGGAGGAACACGAGATAATATATTTTTGGTCACCCATCTTATCCTGCCTTAGTGAACAGGGCTTAGTTAGTGCAATCGCAAGCTAAAGGCGCTAAGACAATGCGTTATCAAGCTCCTGAAAGAATATATAATAATTATTTTAATCGTCATTAAATGCTCTTATTTAAGATAACTATTAATAATTATGACGCTTACATCTGTCCAGATGTAAACGTCATACTTTTTAGCGTTGTTTGATACTATACTATATGTCTAGTACCCAACACACAAGACTACCTATAACAAATGAAAGTCTTAAACAAGATACAAAAGGTAAACGAATAATAAGTCTCATTAATAAAGGACAAACGCGACTACAGCACTAATTGACTAGTAATTTATTCACGAGTATCTTTTATATTTTTACTTGCTGTTATCGGTGGCACGATAGATATAAGAACTAAATTTAACGCCGGGTAGACCCACCTTTACCTTAGATAAGTCGCCGATAAACTAGATTAAATAATTCATTATCTAAATTCCCAACCATAATCACAGCCTGAGTCATATTGTTTCTACTAATATTAGAACATTCTACGTAATTCTAATGAGTGCTGACATTTCGTCACCTTGGTTAGTAAAACTTCCGTTGCACCCTGGTTACTTTTGATCTACTTAAGTATCTTATTCAGTATTCTTCTTCTTCTTGCTGCCCCTTTCCCATTCTATATGCGGTCGGCAGAACAGTATTCTTCCTCCCCTGAAAGAAAGACTCTTTCTCTCTTAGATAGGCACACACTTCCTTCTTACTCACATCATATTCAAATTTATTGCCTTTTTCTCAATCTCCTTCCACACAGTCTTTATACGTTAACAAACAATTTTAGAATGGCTGTACCTATTTAGAAATGGTATCCAAAGATAAAATATGTGGTGGGATTATTTTATATCAGCGATAAGTGAGTTTAATATCTTATTTTTAAATAGAAGCACAGTGGTTTTTCCAATTAAATTATAAGTTTCCGTTTGGAAAGTCCGCTCTTTACAAAAGTGCGTCCTCACTTATCTTTATTCGTATCTTTCATCATACATGCACAAATCATGCCTGTTTATTCCCAAACGTCCCCAAAAGGTTAGGTAGAAGTGAATCAATTTGCCAGCAACAATAATTTTAGATCAAATCGGCAAAATCAACAACATTCAGCGACTATATAAGGTCCCATGTAATAGAGAGCGAGCCTATTGCCATTTAACCTGCATTTAAATTGCATGTAGTATTCCTCTTCCATTAATATCGATCAGACGTCATCAATCCATCTACTCCCTCTTGATTCAAACGAGCAAAATCAACAATATTCGTTAAGGCCGGCTTTAAATAGAGATGGGTAACAAAAAATAAGTTCTCTTGAGTTCCTTCGTGCCTCGGCAGGGACCTCATCACGTCAACGCCTTTGGTACCGGCTGGGCCATCGGGGTGGTTCATGGCCCATTCTCCCTAGCTCTTCGATCTATACTAATTATAAAGCTCAATAGTTTGTTTGTTTGGTCGAACACAATAATCTCAGGAAGTAATGACTCAAATAAAATAAAAATTGTGTTGGATATTTCATTTCTCGAGGAAGGCTAATAACCGACATTAACGCGAGCGAAGTCGCGGGCGACCTTTAGTCTGTCATACAGGGTTATTTGTAAAACGTCAAAAACCTCCCAGGAGTAGATATCTAATATCATAATCAACAATGTTTGTTCTACGACTTTTGATAATTCGTAAGATTTTACTTTCATCTATACTAATATTATAAAACTGAAGAGTTTGTTTGGTTGGTTAAACGCGCTAATCTCAAAAACTATTGGTTTAAATTGAAACATTATTTTTGTGTTGGATAGTCCATTTATTGAGAAAGGCTATAGGCTATTAAACAACCGACAACAACGCGAGCGAAGCCACGGGCGGCCACTAGTACAAAAATAAATACTAATTTAATTTACCGCTCTAAAGTCAATAACTTTACGTACGTACACTTACTTGCTTCGGCATTAGGCAGCGCGCGGGCCTAGCGTAGCGTCACGTCGTCCTTTCGTTTATGAATGAAGCATATACGTATAAATGTCACGACACAGTACAATAAAAACTTAAAAAAATATTTTTTTGCAATGTAATTGCGTTATATTAAAACTCATAAAACAAACGTTGTTGTTTATGACGTTAGCTACATACAGGGTGAAATCGAAATGAATCGACAAATTTTACGGGGGGTTCTAGTGCTATTAAACATTACATTAGTGAGGTTTAAAAACAAATCTAAGTCGACAAAAAAAGTATCAATATTTTCGTTTTATTTTACTCGAAACTGGTAAATATATAAAAACATAAAACAAAAAAAAATTAAATTTAAAATTGATTTAAGAAAAATATTAAATTCTTAATATTAAATAAAATTAAATAAATCCTTCGTAATTCGTGGGTTGCTAATTGGACGGGTGTGCGCGGCTAGGTAGTAGAACGCTGTAGGTACAATCACGCCCAAAGTGAGTCGACTACAACTAATAAATCTAATA
This sequence comes from Cataclysta lemnata, assembly GCA_963931975.1. Taxonomy (NCBI): domain Eukaryota; kingdom Metazoa; phylum Arthropoda; class Insecta; order Lepidoptera; family Crambidae; genus Cataclysta; species Cataclysta lemnata. The sequence continues at coordinate 9,941,470 of OZ008356.1, read as the reverse complement.
ATTGCGTCCTTATATTTTATAACTGAATGTTTTATTACATTTAATTGTTATTATAACTATCACTTTAGCGGTTAAAATGTTCTGTAAAATTTTGTTGCCCGATTTCAAATTCATCCTGTAGTCATAAGAGGCTTTTGATGTTTTAAAAATAACCCTGTATATGTGACGGCCGCCTTGGTCGAATGCTCAGATTGCTGGGTATTGGCCAAGAGGTCCCGGGTTCGAATCCTGGTAGGGGCAAACTTTGTGATGGCCACAAATGTTTGTTTTTGAGTCATGGTTGTGTATATGTTTGTGTAGTATATTTTCAACATTTATATACATAATTATATTAAAAATATGTCCGTCATCTAGTATCCATAACACAAGTGCTTAGGCTACTTACTTTGGGCTGGGTGATAGGTGTGAGTGTAAAAATATTTATTTATTATTATTTATTTATATGTGCCTGTGCCCCAGCAGTGGGGACATCAAAGGGCTGGTGATGATAATAACCTTTGAATTTGTGTTTTGTTGCAGGCAATCCGTTACTGGGACGCGTTCCTCCCAGAGGCCAGAGCGATCAAATGAGAAGTGGATTAAACGTGCATGTGTACTCCGTGCGTATACAATAACGACCTTAGCGCTATCAAAATAAAGTACAGAATCCATTGTCGTTCACTGACTCTTGTCACTAAACGATCGTGGCTTCTGCGTGGACGTAAATCTTCGTTGCAGTCCTAATGCTCACTAGCTGCCAACTATTCGCTAGGATTTAGCTTACTAATAAAACTTGTACATTATTATATTATATGAAAATAAGTGAATTTAGTGATATCTTGTGAGAGTTTTATTAGTAAAGAAATCACTTTTGGGTTAAGTGGATTATGTCAGATCAGCACTGATAACATAGGGGCTATTTTTTATTGTCATCGAACTGTACATCTACACCACAAAAAAATATCAGCATTGCAATTTGTGTGAATAAGGATTGGTGTTTTGTCTGTGACGGATGTGCTTACAAGACTACACTAGCGCCATTAAGAGATTTGATTTTTTCATCGTACATTCATTCGTTCTTGTTTAACTAAATACACGTTTTGTCTTCCTGCTTCGCTCATAAATTGATTGGGATTGGTGAAGTGAATCCAACCCACCTAGGAGATTCTACTGTGGGTTAGTCGTTAGGCGACTATATGCGCAGGTCTAGAGATCTCTCTTGGTCAGATCGCTGGCTATCGGCCAAGAGGTCCCAGGTTTGAATCCTGGTAGGGGAAAATGTTTTTGTGACTTTCTGTCTCGAGTCATGGTTGTTAATACGGATATGTATTATAGTATATTTTTTATTTATATCTAATAATTATTTGTCCGTCATCTAGTAGGTTTCCATAATACAAGCGTTCAAGCTGCTTACTTTGAGCTAGATGATAGGTGTGAAATTGGATATAAGAAATATTATTACATACATATCGCTCATGTAATAAAAAACCTTGTGTATTCAACATTTATGCATTGAGACTGTTTTATTTATTTATGTAATAGGGGCGGGCTTATTGCCATCTATCGGGCACGTAAATTACAGAACTTGGTATTAGATATACCTAATACGTTCTATTCTGCCGTCACCACACGACATATATAATAATAATACATATTATATAGATAATATTTATTATAATTGCCAAAAAACTGATAAGTATACGCTATTGAATAATTATGAAATAATATGTTAGACACTTTTCACTACTTTAAATTAAAATATATTTCGGAGTTCTTTCACCTTATAAAAGTTTTTCTAAAATAGACCTTATTGACTACTCAGTATAACTTTTGTTATTCTAAGTAGACAATAAGGTTTTTTTTTCTTTCACCAAATAGTAAGGGTTACTTTGGCACAAAACAGTTTATATCAAAATTAATCTTATTTACAAATAAGATACGAAATCAAATCCAGTTGCTAGTATGTCTTGTAAGTCCCTTGATACACTGTCGAATAATGAATATTGTTTATATTTTTTTACCAAGTAGAACTTTGTTGTTACGTATCTGTCTAATGAATAGGTTTATTCACAAATGTACAGCTTCGCCTATAGTAGTTATAATAAATATTCAACATTAATATCGTTCAATAAATAAATAAAAATTTCACAAAGTATTATTTATATCCGAATTTGTCATGGGAGTATACTTTGTAAAAAAAAAATTACTTCTTCGGAAAATCGATATTCGTCATTTAATAAGCTCATATTTTTGTAGACCTAAAGAAAAAAAATATAATATTTAAAAATTAAATATTTCGTTCTTTTCATTTAAATAAGCTTAATTTTATTTTGCACTAAGAGGCCATTCTTAATTTTTAATGTGAAAGGATCCCTGAATTTTTTATTTTATTTTAAATAATACATACATACATAAATCGCGCTTTTCCATCCCCGAATAGGATGCAGAAGCGTACGGACACCCAACCTTCGCCAAGTATGTTAGGTCCCATGTAATAGGGGCCAAGACTGGCTAGCATATCGGCGCTGCCGCCCATTTCTCATCGCTACCTAAGCCCTCAGCCGCCTTGTACGACACCTTCGGGAGATTGGGGTTGTTTACAATTATATTCTGCTTTGCCGTCACCACACGGCAAATTCTTAGCCTTAAAAAAACGAACGCGAAAGTTTACATCACTACGTCAAATGCAATATAAGAGGATTAGTCACTCATTTCATTTTACAGAATAGGAAACTGCTTAATTTAATATCTATTATTAATAGATTTTTGGTGGTTAGAAAAAGAATTTCGAAAAATTATGATCTTGAGGCGGGAATCGAACCCGCGTCCGCTGCTATCCGGGCAGGTGCCTGACCGCTCGGCCACCCAAGACACTAATTAACTTTCCGAAATTCTTCTAACCTTTACACTTCACATTGTAAGCCAACGGGTACCGTCGCAATGTAGAAATCAATTTCAAACATTCCAAAGCAGATATTTTTACAAATACCGTGCGTTCGGTTAAGCTTGGGTTTGCTTTATAAACTATTCGATTTCAATTTTAACATAATATAAATGTTAGAAAAATTATTTCTCTTTCTAACCACCAAAAATCTTTGTACTAATTTTTCTAACATTTATATACTGTTAAAATTTAAATCGAATATTACATACATACATAAATCACATCTATTATTACATACATACATAAATCACGCCTATATCCCCGAAGGGGTAGGCAGAGGTGAACTAGCACCCACGTTTCGCCAGTTATGTTAGGTCTCATGTAATAGATGGCGAGCCTATTGCCATTTATCGGGCACAAAAGTCGCAGTAGGTAATAGCTAGATGATATAAGAGGAACGCTGCTGCCCATTCCTCATCACTGATTTATCCGTAGTCGCCTACCCACGGGAGAGATTTGGGGTGGTGACAATTGTATTCTACTCTGCCGTCACCACACGGCAATCTATTATTAATTTATAATTATATGAGATTTGATTTTAAATGAGATATCAGCTAATATAAACAGTCTGGATTTTTTATTATCCTATTGTTTTATCTGTTTTCTATAGATTATTAATGATAAACTAAACACGTTGTGGGAACGTTATCTACTTAGTAGAGAAAGATTAAAAATCAACTATGTATTCATAATGTTTGCAAAACCGATTATAGACTGTGTCACTATTGAATGGATGGATTAATGAGAAAAAGAGGGGTCCATCGAACCATTATAAAATTGGACTGACTTTATATCTTGCCAAATAAACACAAGTGGTAAATACATTCCAATGTTTGAAGTAAAACCACTTATACCCATTTAATTCGCTTATATCGTCGTGGCCGCTATTAAGTGATCGAAATGTCCGGTTAAATACTAATAATGCCACTAATAAAACACTTAAATTTATGAGAGTTAAATTCGTTATAGCTGTTTTATTTCAAATTTGTAGTGTAGTGCTCGTGAAAACATAAGGGAACATTTCCAATGTATTCAATCAATTTATCATTACAACAATAGTATCGCGGAAAAGTTAGTTTTCCTGGGTGCCTACCGCCTAACTCGATTGCTAAAGCAAAAGCTATAGTTTATGACGTCATGCTGTCATTTTGCACTAAATGTACCTAAACTATTAGGGATAGCTTTGAACGAATGATCACCAAATCATTTTGTATGAATTTGGCACAAAATCCGTGCCGCCTAAAAATTCAGGATGGCTGCAATCGAGTTAGGCGGTAGGCCCCCTGGTCGTATATTCGTAAGGGTTTTTCTTAAATTTGCCGACGACTAAGCAAAGTGGCAAGCGGTTCAACGTTTCCATCAAACTACTGTCAATTTTTAAAACTACTCTTACTACTCTTCTTATGGCGACCGTCGTGTCAATTGACACGACGGTCGCCATGTTGTCTTCTCAGTCAGTAATACGTCAGTTTCATGCATTCATATTCTATTCGTTAGAATAGATTGGGCACTTCTCTAGCCCCAACGTAGGTTTACTATAATGGTTCAATTTGTCAATTGATTTGATGTAAGAGCACCCTACGTAACCTATCTACTTGCTGTTGATAGGTTCTCCAGAAACTATTATCTATATAATCCATTTAAGAGGACACAACTCGTAAGAAAGACCCTGTTCATACAGACATGCTGACTTCGAAGATTGTTCAATAAATTCAAAAGTTTTATCTTATTGAAGTTTCGTTGCCTGCCATTTTATTACGTACGTACACAAAAAATGAAATTGCTTCTCTAGGTGTTGCATTTCGATATATATACCGAGTTCCTTGCATTTTTTCAGTTTAAATTTATAATACCATATCACATCTTTCCATTCGCCTCCGCCGGCTCTATCCATTGCACAACATAATTATGTGTGTATAAATGTAAAGTAATAGATATTTTTTTTGTCTTTATCTTTAATTTTTGTTAAGTCCTATTTGGTAAACCATCTTCGTACATTTTATCTTCTATAGCAAAACTTAGATCGCAACACTCCTAGGAGTCAGATAATATTTATATTTATTATTTTGTGACACTGAGAGCCGCCTCTCAAACGTCACAGCTGCCCCTCAGGCAACCCGCACGCAGCAGACGCTCGAGCAGCCTAAAAATGTTTTTATTACTGCACCCAAGAGGTTGAATGTTGCGTGTTGCTTGACCCACCCGACTCAATAATTTTTAGCGCATATATATCTAAGACACAAACCTTTTTTTTGTTTGATATCATGTAATCAGGCAACATTTCAAAATCTTTTCTAAACAGTGCCTAATTCTGTTTCATAACGCAATTATTTCGTAAAAAGGACTATCAAACTAAAGTCAATAAATTATGTTTTTGTTTTATCCAATCTTTAGTGAAATGTGCCAAAATAATATGCTCTTTGACATTAGTATAAAGTATTATTGGATTGAGGAAATATCTTTGAAAACGACTCTTATCTAAGTAGCCGCCATATACATAACATGCTTTCTATGCTTCCTTTGCTTGCTGTATGTATGAAAGGTATGAGTATACATCATGTTCGTATCTCCAAAAAGAGACACGCCTCAGATAATTTGGTTGTTCTCGATAGCTGTTCTAATATCACCAATTACTTTTGAAATTATTTTCCAATATATAAATTAAATTAAATTAACACGTTGGGCGCCATGTTTATACTACAACTGTTTCAAGTGGTTTATATTTTAATTAAAACCAATATCCTAATATGCAATAAAATTATAATAATAATGTGTCTTCTATTTTATTTTGGACAGTGTCGATGTAACCTAAAATATGCGGTGAATAAAAGAAGTCTGCGACAATACTCCTATATGCATGCCGTCCAACGTGTTCCCGAGTACTAGACTAACGATTTTTCTGTAGATTGCTGTTATTTTATCTTTTTTTTTATTGTTACATACATTTCTCTGAAAACGCTTTTGAAGGTATTCACCAAATGCGACCACTAAAAATGAACCTAGTTTATAAGCTGATTGTTTGGAGAATCTGAGAGATTGTGTCACTTCCAACATTAACAGGATTGATATACACGCGGTGTATGTAATTTAGGTAAAATATAATGTAAAAAGAAATCATATAGGTATATTAATTGTTTACTACCTGCATTAAAATTTGTTATTAATTCCATTCCAAGTCGAAAAGTATTGTATTCTAAACATAAAATTTTAATTCAGGTATGTACAATATAAATAAATTGTAGTTAACCTAATTATAAATCTAGTAGTTATTCATTGTTAAAGGACGAAGTTATACAAATTTAAATTATTTTTTATTAAAAGTAAAAATATCAAAAAATAGATGCGTTTAGTTAGTTTACACTATTAGTTTTGTGTCGCACACATCTGGCGTATATCACTATGGTAATTCATATATTTTATTATAGTTATTGTGCCACTAACTTATCTGGGGGCCTATACAAGTGGCCAATCTATTCGAAATACAAATGTGAATTTTTGACAGCTTCTCTTACACTTGAGACGACGGTCGCCATGTTTTTTCTCTGTAATACGTCAGTTTGATACGTTTGTATTCTATTCGTTCGAATAGATTGGGACTTGTATAAAGGTGCTTGTCTGGTGAAAAAAATACATACATAAATCACGCCTATATCCCAGAAGGGGTAGGCAGAGGTGAACTAGCACCCACGGTGGCGAGCCTATTGCCATTTATCGGGCACAAAAGTCGCAGTGCATTGCTGGGTGGTATAAGAGGAACGCTGCTGCCCATTCCTCATCACTGATTTGTGAACAAATAGTGTCATAGAAATCTCATAATCTATGAATTAAATTTTCGCCGCCTGCAAGATTAAGTGGTGGCACTGTATGTATATTTTTATAGTCATTCGTTTTATTGTAAGTTAAGACACTTGCAGTCAGTTCTAGATCGTTCTTAGTGATTAAAAGAGACCCAGTTGACTCCAAAGTATGTATTGTATGAATCAACTTTACATTAAAATGTCATCCTAAAATAAGTACAGTTCGACAAATTTAAGCGCAGTATGTTTGTTTCTTCAATCGGTCACACGCCATCTAGCCGTCAGCCCATTTTTATTCATATCAACCATCACACAGAAAAGATGCTATATAGTTTTAAATGAATGTATAGAAATGTGACGGAAAGGACCATGTCGAGAGACCGGTGAATTAATGAAACATGAATAAAATTTTATTTAATAGAATATTGAATTATCAGTAAAAAATTGAATATTGAGTTTATTCTAATTTAATTTTTATAGCAACGAAACCTACGATGTAAGTCTCGAAATTAGGTACCTATTCTTAGTTATACTGGGCTCAAGGCTCTTACAGTAAAATTTTATTATTCTCAACGTTTTTGGTTCTTTGCTATTTATTAAGAAGCGAAAAACGAACTGTTAATATCAATGATACTTGCTTATCAAAACTGACTGTTAGGATTTCATAATACTAGTGAGTGTATTCCAAATAATGATGTTTACGCACCTGTTATGGGCAAACTGGTGAAAGAACTCCATCAGACAGTTGATGACGGCTAGCCTGTTCATTAAATTGGTGAGTACCGTTAAATGTATACAGCGACTGTATAGTTTTGTGTAGGACATGTTAGCACTTGACTGTACAAGGATCACTTAAAGCGTTGGTTCATTAATTCATTATTTAATTAACGGGCTAGCCATTCGATTAACTGACTGAGGAAAGTCCAGGAATTGCGTCATTCGTCGTAATTGCGTATTGTTAAAATTATGGTTTATCGTTGCTATATTAGATCGCGCAAATATAAATTCAGTAACTGATTGGATGGTGCAAAGTCGTGTCAATCATTCTTTGTGTGGCAATTACTCAAACATTCCAATTTGCCGCGGTTTTAGCTTATCTATCTAATCCATGTTTTGCAGGTACTTAGCTGTTATTAACAACTAATTTGGGTTTTCGCGTTTAAACAAAACGTTCGAGCTGTATTAATTGTTTTCCGTTGGTATTCAATTTGACAATTTTGCCTGCGACAATATCTCTTAGGTATAATTAGGTAGAACGATTGAAACATCTCAAGTCTAATGTATTCCTTATTTTTTATATTGCCAAATATATTTAGCAGTAATTTGGTGTAATGGAAAAAAGATGATTATTATATAAAATTATAATGTTTGTTTCCAATTCTATTTGTGTTTTATTTATTGTTCTTGTTTCAACAAAACCACTCCACGAACGAAGAACACCCATCTTCCTCTTCCATTAATGAAAGTGGAAGATGGGTGTGGGGAAGAAACATCAAAAGAAATGCCAGCTTTGCATTGCGGTACCTACCTTTATTGCTGGGGTAAAGTAAGGGGCGATCAAATGTACAATTACATAAAAAGAGAAAGTTGAAGTTTGGAAAAAGACGCTGTAACACGAAATGAGAAAGAGATCTTTTCTTTCATGCATTCATCAATCATGGCAATCTTTTTTCAATATATCGCTCAGTTTCAAATTATTTCAGAACTCTTAGGTACCTATTCTTTGATTATGAAACAAAATAATCGGCGAATATTATTTATAATCACATAATTTATAATATTTAGTCCTTGTACGACACCCGCACCGCAGGAGAGTAATCTGTACTGACGTCACCACTCTGCAATTATAACATGGCTTTTGTTATTAAAATCACTATACGTGGACAAATCAAGGCGTATTGATTAACTTTATCAATTGATTGTAAGGCACTAGATAATGATGTTTAATTACCCATATATATATCGAAGTGTTGTTTACTTTTACGTTTGTCAGAAATCCTTGAACGTTTGTGGTGAGTTGTGTATTACATTGTTTCTTATCATAAATCAAGTTATTGCTTAAGTTAGAACAAAGTATGGTGTTCGTCGATATCAATGTTGCAATTCCAAAACATAAGTGTGATTGTGGTATAAGGCACAGATAGCAGGTTATGTAAAACCCCAAAAATATGCTACTGGTAACTTGTCCATTTCTAAGTCAGTGACTTACATATCAAAAAGATACAGACCGGTGTAACAGACGGCCTGCCAAGAATGGATAAAAGTGAAGAGTGAGTATTTAAGAGGAAGTTTGAAAGATGCAGCACTGACAGAGAAGATAAATTTGCAAGACAAAGGGAAAGCGTTTGCCTTGGTATGAACCAAAAGAGTGATGAATATGAATGAGGAAGCCCGCAAAAGAGATGGGTGGATTGCGTGAGAAATTATAAACCCAAAAGAAATGGAATAAGGGCAAGAGAATGATGGCAGACAGTATAACAGGTATGCTTATGTATTGCTATTGCTGTCCTTATCCAAAATATTTGGGAGTAATTTATTTTTTGTATAAATTATTAACAGATTTACTTTCACATTATTAACAGGTTTCTTAAACTTACATTCATTGGATCTCTTTTCTTTCAGACTAAACATGAGGATAGTTATACCTTTCGTGGCCTTCGTGGCTCTAGCCGCTGGCATTCCGATGCCGGAGCCCTACGACGTTCCGGCGCCCATCAGGATTGCTGAGCAACCGGAAATTCCCCTGGATATCTCCATGATCAGCTTACTGCCGCTAATCATCCCCAAAGAAATAGTCGACACCTTCGATGAGAACGTGATTCCGCCTGAGGGAGTAGTCATCACGGCACATATTCATGATCTTGAAGATGTCCCTGCCACCGCTGTCCATTTCGTCGATACTCCTACGGATGCTCAAGAGAACGAAGCTACACATGTCAGGTTTGTTGAGTCTCCACTTGAAGACGTCGCATTAGCTAATGACGAGGAAGTGACCGATGTCCGATTCGTCGACAATGCCGACGAAGTCGCAGAGGAAGTGATGGCTATCAAAGTTGCCGAAGCGCCCTTGGAAAATTCTGAAAGCAAAGACGAAGAAGTAACAGCTGTCAAGTTCGTTGACGCTCTTCTCGAAGATGCCGAAAGTAGAGACGAAGCCGAAGTGACTCCTGTCAAGTTCGTCGACGCTCCCCTCGAAGATGTCGAAGTGACCCCTGTCAAGTTCGTCGATGCTCCTCTTGAAGAAGCCGAAGCGACCCCAGTCAAGTTCGTCGACTCTCCCCTTGACGATGCCGAAAGCAGAGATGAAGCTGAAGTGACCCAAGTCAAGTTCGTCGACGCTCCCCTTGAAGATGCCGAAAGCAAAGACGAAGCTGAAGTGACTCCTGTCAAGTTCGTCGACGCTCCCCTCGAAGATGTCGAAGTGACCCCTGTCAAGTTCGTCGATGCTCCTCTTGAAGAAGCCGAAGCGACCCAAGTCAAGTTCGTCGATGGTCCCCTTGAAGATGCCGAAAGCAAAGACGAAGCTGTAGTGACCCAAGTCAAGTTCGTCGACGCTCCCCTTGAAGATGCCGAAAGCAAAGACGAAGCTGAAGTGACCCAAGTCAAGTTCATCGACGCTCCCCTTGAAGAAGCCAAAGCGACCCCAGTCAAGTTCGTCGACTCTCCCCTTGAAGATGTCGAAAGCAGAGACGAAGCCGACGTGACCCCTGTCAAGTTTATTGATTCTAATCCAAACAAACGACCCTTTAAATTTGCAGATGGCCTATTGCGTTAAAAATTGTATACAAGATTTTAATTATACAATTTAATGAAATAAATGAATTGATTTGATTGATTTTCTATCATGTTGCTTGATGATTGACAAAACTTAAAACTGTATTGAAGGAACTGGAGTAGAAAGCCCAGGCATATAACAAGATTAGAAAAGTTCTCTCTAAGATTATTGCGAAAAACATGTACAGATATACTTTCTCACAAAGAGTGTTTCAATAATTACGTATAATTTAATTATTAATTAATTTAACAATACAAGGATGGAGTCCAGGAAGATGATGATAATGTTGCAGTGCCTGAAAAGAGTAACTTATATAAGTTGTTAAGTATATAGTAAGCACAGTGTATTTTATAAAACCCTATTAAACTAAGTTTGCAACAAAAGAATTTGAAGTTACTGTATTGGGCAGTATACCTGGCCTGTGCAACCTTCCCATTCCTAAAAACCTCTGCTTTAAAAACATCTAACACAAAAACATTTCACACTACGATACAAAAGTAGTGTGAATTTACTTACTTTTTATCTCATTATTTTAAAGGAAATCATAAACTACTCACCACATCCTAATAAGAACCAAACCAAGCATCTTTTATTAACTGTACAAACATCTTTAAGGCTAGCATTCAGACATTTTTTCATACACAAATGTGTTTAGGCGTTTAGTACCACTAGTGTAAAACTGAAAAACTTCTAATGTAGGGCGTAATGTTTACAATGCAGGTAAGCTGTAAACAGTTATAGTATTGTATTTTTAAACAGCCAATAAAAAATTCAAATCAGAGTCATTGTCTTGTGGAACCGCTGGTTAAACAATGAACACCAAACTAAAGGGATTTTTGGCCCAAAATCTAAAGTGCCGGCCAATAAAAAAAAGTGCTGGATTCTGATAGAACACGTTAGCCTAAGCATTTGTTAATACGGCACCAAAGCTGGAGCACCAATATTAGAAGTGCCATACAGGGTGGAAAGTTGAGATGGGGCATTAAGGGCAGCTACCAGATCCCTTGCTGCCACGCGAAAATGGTCTTAGGATACCCACCCAACTTTTTGTGGGATACCAATGAACATTCACAGATTTTTGATCAAATGTTCAGTCAGCGAAAATATTGTCAAATTAAGACATTTTTTATGGTAAAAGTTTTCTTTGATTTGTAGGTGTTCTATTACTCTAACCTCAGTTGGGTCTCAAGAAGTGTTTTAATCCTCTATGGGAATGGGATCGATTGGTATTAAAAAAAATCTCAATTCTAACAATTTGTTCTGACGATTTTCTCGCTAACTGTACATTATATCTAACTTTCAACTTTTTTGTAGTATGGGAAGCAGTCGTTTCAAACGGATCGTTTGTTTGATTTAAGCAACCATTACTGCCAATGTCAGGTTAAGGAACATGTTATCTAAAATCTGTGAATGTTGAATGTCATCACTCAATAAGTTGGGAAGGGTCTCCTAAGACCATTTTCGCGTGGCAGCAAGGGTTCTGGTAGCTGCCCTTAATGCCCCATCTTAAGTTTCCATCCTGTATGCCACTACTAATATTGGTGCTACAGCTTTGGTGCCATATTAACAAATGCTAAGACAGACGTGTTCTATGAGACAGACTACAGCACTTTTTTTTGGACCAAAAATGTATGAAGAGTGGAAGATGTCCTTTATTTTGTTCAAACAGTCTTATAAGATCTTATGTTAAAGGCCTGTTTCACAATTGACAAGTAAGTTCGAAGTAGCTTACTTTGCAGTTCAATGAACATATATTTCATATTACAACTGTCAAATGATCTGTGAAGTAAGCTACTTAGAACTTACTTGTTGATTGTGAAACAGGCCCTAAGTGTAACAAATTAAATGCAATTATTAAATGTAAATAAAAAAACCGCATGTTCAGCAACTAAATATGTATTAATTCTAGTTTAACTAACAGCTATGCAACTTTCAGATTGAAACATTATTTTAAGACATAGTCCTGTGGGTACTCCATGACTTTAGGGTAATTCTGCACTTCTTCTTCTGGGATATGATCTAATCTCGTTGGCACGAGACGCAATTGTCGTATTTGGTTGCTTACATTTTGTAGAATATCTCCGGGCACATCTTCACCAGGGTAAATTAAGAGTCTCTCCATTGTGTGTCGCCTTTGCAGATTGCCTTGCATTGCCCTATACACTGCTTTTTTGATTATCTGAAAGGATTAATGCTGTGTTAAATTCCTATAAGAGGTTTACCAAAAAGTGACTAAGGGTATTAGGTAAAATGATCATCTTTTATCTAGAGGGCAAAGTAGGCCTCTTTGAAGAAAGGGACACACTCCCCAAGTCAAGCTTATTGAAACTATGTTCTGTCTTATACTAGAGCAGTTCTTATTATCCCCTCATATTCCATGCTTCAGAATGGCTCATTAAGCCGTTGGTCCCGGCTGTAGCCTACAGTTAGTACCCACTAATCAGCTTAAGGTCAGCCATTTTAATATTATTAGTTCCAAGTTAGTCAGTGTTTTAGTGAAATAATTTACTTATTCTGTAAGTTCCTTGAATTTATATAACTCAAACATCTATGATGATGTGTCGTGTCATTGTTTAACTTTCACAATGAAGGCTGCAGACTTACAAAATTGTTTGTCAGTAATCGTTCAGACAATTTCAACTCTGATACCAACCATTGTAGGATCTTTGTTATGTAATTCCCAAGCCAAGGTCCAGGAAGCTCCTCCAGGATAACCGGTATGATGGAAGTAAGCTCTTCTACGCCAATCATCTCCGCGCAACGCTATATCTTTACTGTTGATGCAAACCACGACATCTCCACAATCGTTCATTGGATGGTAAATGGGTTTATGCATTCCCATTAAGTATTTTTTTAATAGAACAGCCGACTCGTAGGGATCTTGCCATTTGCAATCGAATATGTGCCAGGTTCTAGCAAATGTGGCCCATTGCTAAAATGTGTAATACATGTTAGCAAAAATCAACATTATTTCAATAGTTTGTAAAAATAATATTATATACCTGAACTCTTTTAGCAGCCGACATGTTTTACCGATCCTACAGTAAAACGGGTAATAATTGTTACTGCTCGGTTATTTTTTTGTTCGTTTATAATATATTATACTTTCTATGAACTCATCTTGTTAATGTTTTGTTGTTACAAAAATACAATTGGAGGTTATTATTTTATTTTGGTTGGACTGCCAATTGAGAGGTTATAAATAATTGTTCTTTCAGAAAAGGAAGGCAAAGATCTTCTGCTTATACAGCCATAATAACACACCACAACAAATCAAAATTTTATTTAAGAAGTTCAAATGGAATCTCTTTGGACCAGTGAATTCACGTGATTACTCATTAATGTTCCTATTTAAAACGATTAATATATTTATTTTACTGTTTCATTAAAATATTATGCCATTTATATACCCAATGTTAAAATACGTACATGTATGTATGTACTCCTCTAAAGAGTAGGCAGAGGTGTTTTTTAGAACACCTGTGTTTCTCTAGCTCATTACAGATTGCCAATCATCTCATTCTTCGTTATATTATTCCTTAGTCACCTTGTCCGATACCCCCAAAGCTTTGGTCTCTTGATCGTAACCCTCAACGCTGCGGTATACGGTATGCAGCGTTTGCTCTTTGCTGTAGACGCATACTGCGACAGAACAAGACCACTCGTGGACAGGGCTCTCTCCACCACTTGACAAGTGTTTAATCTCGGGATTGAGTGGGAGTCAGCGAGAGGAAAAGTTTTTTTCCTCCGAGGGAGATGTGTCTACGCTACGGGGGCAGTTTTTGATAGGATGGTTGTCTCCGACACCGCATACCGTACCTACACCGCAGCGTTGTGCGTTACGATCAAGAGACCAAAGCTTAAGAAGTAAGGGTGGTATTGATGAATAAGGATACTTAAAGCCGTGCATGATTAAACGACACAAAAAAAACAAACACATAATACTTATATCAAGTCAATATTTTTATTTGTTTGTAAAACTGTTTCCTCCATAAGTTAGCTTAGATGAAGATCTTTCCGTACATTATATGAAGTTAAATGCATCATATTCGGCTCGTTCATGAGAAAATTGTCTATGGCCCGTTCGCGGACCTCCTCCCAAGCATAGAGATCACGGTAAATAGGCCGTAAGTAGCTTAAGCGGCCTATGCTGTTAACGAATTTAAACACATCATCCAGCCTTGTCTCATCCCTGCTCCGTATGCATAATCTGAGCCACCTGGAAATAAAAAATAAATTCAGACATCACACAACTTTTTAATGTAGAGTGCGCGCCCGATAAGTCTGCGCGCGATGGGAGGCGCTGCTCGCTCACTTTAACACTCCCAGAAAAACAAAATAGCAGACAGAATTTTAGTTCCAATTTTGACCACGGGCAGACTTATCTGACGTACACTTCAATAGTTACCAGATGTGTCCAGTAACATAGGTCCAATATCTATCTATACTAATATTATAAAGCTAAATAGTTTGTTTGGTTGGTTGGTTTAACGCGCTAATCTCAGAAACTATTAACTCAATTTGAAAAATTATTTTGTGTTGGATAGATCTATCGAGGAAGGCTCTAAGCTATACTATAATAACCGACATTAACGCGAGCGAAGCCGCGGGCGACCACTAGTTAAAAATATTGGTCTTAGGTATATACTGTTTTTATGTAGATAGCGCTTGGCTATGTTGGACGGAAAGTTTGGTTGAATGGTAAGATCACTGGCCGAGAAGACTTGGGTTCGAATTCTGGTAGGGGCAAATATTTGTGTTCATCACAAAAATATTTATACATGCAAAAATAAATCACGCCTATATCCCCGAAGGGGTAGGCAGAGGTGAATTAGCACCCACGTTTCGCCAATTATGTTAGGTCCCATGTAATAGGTGGTGGCCATTAATCGGGCACAAAAGTCGCAGTACATTGCTATTGCTAGGTGGTACAAGAGGAACGCTGCTGCCCATTCCTTATCATTGATTTATCCTTAGTCGCCTTGTACGACACCCACGGGAGAGATTTGGGGTGGTGACAATTGTATTCTACTCTGCCGTCACCACACGGTATAAATATTTATATAACGACATTTATTTCGTTCCCGAATCATGGCTGTTTATAGGTACAGGTTGTTATTTATATCCTGTATATGGCGTAGACCATTTAAACCACTTCCAACCCTCGTCCAACCAAAGAGTATAGTATTCTACGAAACACTGACCTGGATAAAATATCATAGTTACGACTGCTCTCCAATCCGTATTCCTTTCCAAGAGTTCGCAGAGTGTCTACTGATAAGGCTGGTCTCTCAACCAGCTCTTGGAGGAGATGTACTACCTGGTGTGGTGTGAAAGTCTGCACATCCACCGCTGACGGTTTAGAGCCCTGAGAAATCCTCTCCAAGAGCGATTTCACAACTTCTGTCATTGATGTGTCGTAGCTAGAAAAAAAGACCCGGCAAGAATAGCGACTAGTTTTGAATTGTAATTTTTTGACGTCAAGTACTCATTAACGTTATTTGACGTCTCTGAGTGCGGCAATAAGGTGCTGTTGGTGTGCGGCAAGTACCTACGGTCAGTATCATAAGTAGGTAAATATGTTTAATGTAATGTATTATTGTTTGCTTAATTATTATTTAAACTACTTCAGTAATACAGGAGCTGGATTAAGCTTTATTGGTTTTTAAGACTTTATTAGGTAATCAGTTCATGTAATTATTTATTAACCCATTATGGTTACTAAGTACTTACTTCGGAATAACAGGCGGCATACCAGTACCGTAGAACCACGTATCCCAATCAACCTCTTTGATGCGTTCATTGTTTGCAAAATACTCCAGCATGTAGTCTCTGAGCTGGTTCGAATCGTGGGATTTATATTTGAATTTAGTAATGTACGATCTCACGAACTCTTCAAATACCGCTGTAAAAAAGTTGACTTGTGAATTTATAAGCGATGTACGTATAAATTACCGCAGAACTTCTAGTCAATAACCCGAGAATGACCTATCCTGTGAATATCATAAAATTCCTATGAGCATTTAAAACTTAGAAAACTGAGACAGAAGATGTAATGACTAAGTCATTCCAATATTTTCTACAAAGCGACGGAGCATCTTATGCCTCTTCATTAAAATCAGTGGGATATGTCTTAAATTAATTCTTACAACAAATGTAAAATAATCAATAGAATATATAATCATATCATCTAGATAAAATAATTTGTATACTCACCGGGACCTCCGAGTAAATCCTCGAGATATCGAACGAATAAGGAGCCTTTCTCATAAGGGATCTTGGAGAAAGAGTCGTCGGGGTGCTTTCCTTTTAAGTCGACCACTAACCGTGTAAAGGGATTATCGCTACCCAAGTCGTTTACCTGCAATATAACCAATAGTTTAAAAATACTATAAAGTTAAACAGTAAATCAAAATTGATAAAATTCAAACTTAAACAGAGTTTGATAGCAATCTCATTGCAATGCGAAGTAAGAAGACAGTGAAAAGGTTATTGTATTGATTTTTATTTGATAATAATATAAACTTAATTTTTTTTCTGATTCTAATTCGTATCCTATAGCCAGCACGTTATTTATTATCTTGCTATTCGGCCATGCTGACCGTCAAAAAGCAACCTCAATGGCAGGGCATAGATGGGACAAGGGCAAGATTGGGATGATGTTGGCAAGAGGGCATGAAGTATATTAAAAAAACTAGTATTTTTTTACCAACGCACCACTTCCTTAAGACCCTGCAGTCCGAGCAAACTCTCGAAATCCCTGCTTCGGTTGGCCGCTTCCGCATCAGATATCAGCGAAGCACCGATTTTCCTTTCAAGGAATACTGTGAAGGCTTCCTTCAACCAAAAATGCTCAAAGTTCGCTATGGACACCAGGTTGCCGGTCCAGCTATGCACTATCTCGTGAACAATTACGTCAGCAAGACTCCTGTCACCCGCCTGGAACATAAAACAGAACTTAATAATAAGAGCTATAATAATAAGGAATGGGCTGCAGCGTTCAGGTGCACTCTCGAACAAATGACTCGGATTAAGGATTTATTTTATTGGAAGTCCAACTTATTTACAGCATAGGAAGTTTCCGGTGCCGTGTGGTGACGGCAGAGTAGAATACAATTGTCACCACCCCACATCTCTCCCGTGGGTGTCGTACAAGGCGACTAAGGATAAATCAGTGATGAGGAATGGGCAGCAGCGTTCCTCTTATACCACCTAGCAGTGTACTGCGACTTTTGTGCCCGATAAATGGCAATAGACTCGCCACCTATTACATGGGACCTGACATAATTGGCGAAACGAGGGTGCAAGTTCACCTCTGCGTACCCCTTCGGGGATATAGGCGTGATTTATGTATGTATGTAAGTTTCCGGATAAAGGAAATAGGTTCACCCTCTGTTACATGTGACCTGAAATATGCTGGCGAATATTGGTTGTTATTACATCTCTGCCTTAGTCAGAGGAATCCAGAACAGCGTAGAGAAGAGCAGCAGAGAGTTGGCATCAAGCAGTCGCCCGTATGGCATAATACTAAGCGAATTCGACCGCAAATAATTTGGAAGCGTAATGGAGAAGGAAAAAGATTTTCAAATTCCTTATACTCACTCCCCCATCATTTAGTCCATAGTAAGTAACATATGTAAGTGTTAAGGTTACTAGAGTCATCTAGTATCGCAAGTGTATTTAATTGAGTATTAAAAAAAATTGGAAAAAGACATTTTCAATTACCGAAAACAATTACTGTGTGCATGGCAAAATCATTACTGGAATTCGAACCCGGGACCTCTTAGCCAATAGCCACCGATTAAACTATTGGACCAAACCAGCCGTCATTGCCTTCACTTATATTTTGTCGTCCAGATAACCATGCCATGACGGGCAAGGTTATCCCTGAATCAATGCGACCTAATCCGATTTCAATATCTTACCAGCATTAATCTTGCCATGAAGGGTTATCCTGAAAGCAATGCTACCTAATCCGATTAGTACTACCTATATATTAATCACTTTTAAACTTTTGCGTTACATGATCCATATAGGTAAGAACGGGAATTAACACGATTGAGGCGATTGAAATCAAAAAACACGACAATTTCAATCGGGAAGACGGTTTCAGAGTATCAGCAACATGGAATCCAGTGATTAACAGTACTCAGACGAGAAGTCGCCAGAATACGGACGCGTTGCTCGGCCTACAGCAGAATAAGGACATAGTAAGTGTGATGTGTGACAGCAGTAAAAGAAACATCTTGTGGGTAGATGAAGATGAATCTACCTCACAGACGGAGTGAAAAGATCGCTGTTCCCCAGTTCGCCTGTGACCACGGCTGGTGCAACCCGGTCGAAACGTACATACATACATACATAAATCACGCCTATATCCCCGAAGGGGTAGACAGAGGTGAACTAGCACCCACGTTTCGCCAAATATGTTAGGTCCCATGTAATAGGTGGCGAGCCTATTGCCATTTATCGGGCACAAAAGTCGCAGTACTTTGCTATTGTTAGGTGGTATAAGAGGAATGCTGCTGCCCATTCCTCATCATTTATTTATCCTTAGTCGCCTTGTACGACACCCACGGGAGAGATTTGGGGTGGTGACAATTGTATTCTACTCTGCCGTCACCACACGGCACACGGTCGAAACGTCAGGCATTAAAAAAGGTAAATACCCTAACCCTAACCTAACCTACCTATATCTTACCAGCAAAGTAGGCGTCACAAAGGTAAGGCCCGGATTCTCCATGCCGCCGTGAGGGAAAGACGGCGGTAGCACAAGCAACTCGTATTTAGTCCACTCGTAGGGCCCCAAGAAACTCTCAGCCGCTCGCAGATATTTTTCTGTGTCCGCAAACTCGAAGGCGCTCTCCTCGATTTTTTCCTTCTCAGACCAAACTCCTGTTCTGCGGAAGCCGATGTTGTTATACCAAACTTTAGGTACAAAGTAAGATAGGTCAAAAAAGATAGACATAAGCCTAAGGGGCTTAATAAAACATGGACTAAAGTTAGTCATGGTTTAAAATTGGTGCTATGGTTTTATATTGATGCTTCAGTTTGAAACTAAGACTCACTTTAGTCCATATTTTATGATAAGGGGGAAGGATTTGAAATAAATTTTAGACTAGACTAAATTATAAATAGCGTCGTGTGGTGACGGCAGAGACGAATACAATTGGCACCAGCATTTCTCGTGGGTGTCGTACAAGGGACTAGGAGTGAGACGGTAACTCTTAGCATTCTATGGATTCACCGTGCTGATACCGGGTCCAGTCTGGCAGAGAGGGAAGAGGGGAAGCGCTTGGGACTTGTGACCCAAGTGCAGGTTTAAGGGATCCCTTGACAACTAGTCAACACTCACCCTCGCCACCCCGACTCTCTCTGCCTAGCCATGGCCCATGTTTGTATATAAGAATGCGTAATATAACAATATTAGCCGTGTGGTGACGGCAGAGTAGAATACAATTGTCACCATCCCAAATCTCTCCCGTGGGTGTCGTACAAGGCGACTAAGGATAAATCAGTGATGAGGAATGGGCAGCAGCGTTCCTCTTATACTACCGTCCTGACAATGTACTGCGACTTTTGTGCCCGATAAATGGCAATAGGCTCGCCACCTATTACATGGGACTTAACATAATTGGCGAAACGCGGGTGAGAATTCACCTCTGCCTACCCCTTCGGGGATATGGGCGTGATTTATGTATGTATGTATGTGTAATATAACAAGGAATGGGCAGCAGCATTACTGTTGCACCATCTCGCTAATTACTGCGATTAAATTCCTAGCCGCGTGGTGACGGCAGAGTAGAATACAATTGTCACCACCCTAAATCTCTCCCGTGGGTGTCGTACAAGGCGACTAAGGATAAATCAGTGATGAGGAATGGCCAGCAGCGTTCCTTTTATACCACCTAGCAAGGTACTGCGACTTTTGTGCTCTATAAATGGCAATAGGCTCGCCACCTATTACATGGGACCTAACATAATTGGCGAAACGTGGGTGCCAGTTCACCTCTGCCTACCCCTCCGAGGACGTAGGCGTGATTTATGTATGTATGTATGTAAATTCCTAGTGAATGACAACAAATTAAATAAAAAAACTTTACCTCGGCCCTAAAGATCTGTATTCCAACACTCCAACGACAATAGCAAGCAAGTACGCAGGTACAGGCACTGGTTGTCTGAAGGTGGTCTTCCCGCTTTGAACGTCGCTTCGTAACGCGCTCATGAGTACCGTAAACTCCTCGGGTGCGTTCACTTCTGAGTCGTATGTGAATTTCACAGCCGGCGTGTCTTGGCATGGCACGATTGAGCGGGCGTGGATTGACTGTTAAAACGTGATATGTGATAAGGCGGCGTCCGTCGAACGTAAACTTATGTTCTTCCTAGAAGTCAACTCCCATTATACGATGCAATGGTGAGTACTAAAGTTATTCAAAAATTATATTAAATATTCTCTCTATATTGACATCCATAAGAAAGGCCTGTGCTGAAGATGAAACACACTGGAAAACTAAGTCCCTAACAAAAATCTGTATACCTACGTATAGTTAAAAAAATCCTGGAACCGCGAACAAATTATCTGCTACTGCATACTTTAATTTAGAAATGTCCATGGAACAGCTGGTTTTTCACGATTTCTCAATGAACTGTTCGCCTTGCTTCGAATTAAACATGGCTAATTAATGATAGCTAGCGATAGCCTTATCGCTATATCCGGTCATTCGTTCCTCCGTACTTCGAAAGGCACGTGCTGTTGGTCCCGGTTGTATCTGCAGCTGTTAATGGCCCATTCCTCTATATACTTCCATCCACACGGAAGGCGGTCGTGCCCCAGCAGTGGGGACATAAAAAGTATGATGATTTATTATTATCGAACACACACTACACTTTATAATTAACATTCACGGAAATTACAAACTTCTGAATTTAGAAGTGGGGTGAATAAACAGCTTAAAGATCATTCATTGATATAATATGTCCTTTCGGCGAGTACCTACGAAGTAAACATTCCTTAACCGAAAAGTGTAGGGTTCCGACATTCTAATGTCGAACTTTCGGCAAAAATCTTAGTTCAATCACCTTTTGATACGCCGTTACAGACCAATTCACCTAAGGCGCAAAAAATTAAGACCGGTATTAAAAAGTTAAATGTGTTACTTACTCCACATTGACTGAAGAGGTATGGGTGTGTTTTTCCCGATGTCTGCTGAGGTTTAAGCCAGAGCAACGCGGAAGCGTTTGGAGACGTCTTATATTTGATATGCAACTGTACACTGTAAATAAAAATGTGTTTAAGAGTTCGCTCGTTCAAACAGAAATAGGCCGCCTTTGTTTTTTGTTTAATACGATAATAAACATACGTCATTATTGTTTTCGGAGGAGCTCGCTAGCGCAGTGGCATAGCGCGCTTGGCCTGGCCTGCGATTGCGTAAACAAAGCAATATTCGCTCAGGCCGGTCATGGGTGACCAAAAATTTATTATCTCGAGTTCCTCCGGGCTTCGGAAGGCACGTTAAGACGGTGGTCCCGGCTGCATCAGAAGTCGTTAATACCCACCAACCCGCACTGGGCCAGCGTGGTGGGTTATGGCCCAATCTCCCTATATTGTTCCATCCATAGCGAAGGCCCGTGCCCCAGCAGTGGGGACATTAAAGGGCTGGTGATGATGATGATGATTATTGTTTTCCATGCTGGCCTGCCCGGCTAGCATTAGCTGACCACCGAAACACGATTGATATAGCCATTTATCGCATTGAACTGTCAAAACTCTATAGATTTCAAAGCGTTCAATGGCTCTATCATATCGTGGTTCGGTGGTCATGCTAGCTGGGGCTGGGAGCGAAAATATGAATGATACAAATTGGAAAGCGGAATGGATGGTTTAGTGACGTCTGATCGATATGAATGGAAGAGGAAACATACTGCACTGACCCCAGACAAACTGGGCACAGGGCCGGAAGAAGAAGAGGATAAACATTAAGACATTGTTTAAAAGAATCACCTTTTATAGTAATCCTTTAGAAGATTGATGATTTATTGAGGCATGGGTTGTGTAAGTTGTCTCTTTGAAAGTAGACTTATCGTGATTGAACAATAAACAATATTGAACAAAACTTACGTTTCATTACATTTAGCTTCCTTATGCAACACCACAGTTAACTTAGATCCAATATTGGCTACATGATTGCCGATCTCATATTGCAAACTGTTTCCGTCTTCGGTCTTTACTGACTCTAAGTCTAGGTCCTTCGCGTCTAATATCTGAAATAAATTAGAAAAGGTACGTGTGTTTATTGGATACCTATATTAAAATTTGGCTGTGTGGTGACGGCAGAGTAGAATACAATTGTCACCACCCCAAATCTCTCCCGTGGGTGTCGTACAAGGCGACTAAGGATAAATCGGTGATGAGGAATGAGCAGCAGCGTTCCTCTTATACCATCTAGCAAGGTACTGCGACTTTTGTGCCCGATAAATGGCAATAGGCTCGCCACCTATTACATGGGACCTAGCATAATTGGCGAAGCGTGGGTGTTAGTTCACCTCTGCCTACCCCTTCGGGGATATAGGCGTGAATTATGTATGTATGTGTATGTATGTATATTAAAATTTAAAATACAAACATTTTGCAGATTGTAATTTATTATTGTTTTTATTGTCATGTAGGTATGTTTATGGCCGTCTGATAACGGCAGAACAGAATACAATCGTCACCACACCCAATTTCTCGTACCTATATTGATATAGATCGATGATATGATGAAAGTCGCGGGAAGCCCATCGCAGACAGAACCGACCGGTTTGGAGATCCTTGGGCGAGATCTATGCTCAACATCTTTCGGCTAAAGTGGTGATGTATAAAATGGGATGCCTAACTATTATTAGGATAAGCACAAGAATGTTATGAGAAGTTATGACTGTGAACAAAACAATTACGCGGATAAATACGGAACCATAATTGTATTCAGCTCTGTCGTAAGCATTTAGATGCCTACATTACGTGCACAGGTCACCCCGTCTGGGAGGGATGTCCAGTGCTCCGGACACCCCCCTCCTTGGCGCTGACCCCGGCGTAAGCCGGGAGGCCCTAAGGGGAGACTGGTGTATTGCCTCGCGGTAGACCCCAGACTATCTCCACTCAAAGGGCTAGGGAACACCGGAGTTCCTCTAAACGTAAGTCGCCTAGCTAGTGGCTGGTATGGTGCGTAAATGCATTCCACTCCGTCAAAAAAAAAAGGTGCCTATATTACATCCCATATCTAATCTTAATCTTGGATGCTGAATATCAAATAGGTGTAGGTACTTAGAATTTATTAAGATAATATATTTGGCAAGTGCCATACTGTATTCTTTTGATAAGGAGCTCCCGCATTAAGACTTATAATAAAATTTTCGAACTTTTTCTAATATATTTTAAACAATTTTATATAATGTTCAAATACGTACCGACCTAAGCCTGTTACATTGACCTCTAAAATAGTTATGCAAACAAAACAACACGTTATAGAATTTACATTTTTATTGCGCGTATTAACAAACCAATAAAAACTGTATACCTACAATTTCTTCAGTATTCTCCAATATTTTGAAGTCAAGAATCGCTAGTCCATGTAATATTTCGTTATCGAAATCTACATTGTATGACAGGGACAAGTGGGTGGTTACTGCTACATCTGAAATAGTTTTTATCAGTACATATATTACTATATTTTATACTTTGTTTTTGCTTCTTAGTAGGTACAGTCAATCGTAAAATGTCTATACTATAATGCTACGTAAAACATTATACCTAAACACGGGGTGTGAAAACAAAATCATCGCCAGTTCTTTAATATCCCTACTTCTGAGGCCTTCCCTTTGAATGGAACAATATAGGCAGAACAAGGCCATAAGTGAGCATTGTATGCTTTTTAAGACTTTTGCTTTATAAACTATAGCTTTAGCTTTTTGACGGCCGCCTTGGTCGAATGCTCAGATTGCTGGGTATTGGCCGAGAGGTCCCGGGTTCGAATCCTGGTAGGGGCAAACTTTGTGGTGACCACAAATGTTGGTTTCCGAGTCATGGTTGTGTATATGTTTTTGTAGTATATTTTCAACATTTATATACATAATTATACTAAAAATATGTCCGTCATCTAGTATCCATAACACAAGTGCTTAGGCTACTTACTTTGGGCTAGATGATAGGGGTGAGTGTAAAAATATTTATTATTATATTATTATTATTAGCAATCGAGTTAGGCGGTAGGCCTGCAGGATGATGATTATGATGATGATAATGATGAGGAAATAATACAAATACTCAAATACATAATTCACGCCTTTATATCCCAGAAGGGGTTGGGAGCGGTAAATTAACACCCAATTTCGCCAATTATGCTAGAGCCCATGTAACAGGGGGCAAACCTATTTGCCATCTATCGGACACGTTAATCGCAGTAGGTATGTATATTGCTAGATCAATTAAATTAGGCATAGGTACACCGTATAAATTAGCCGATAACAGTCTGTTACAGTACAATTAAATCCAGCGGGAAAGTAAACAATTATGATAGTCTTTTATTTATGTAAGTTAAAAATATTACTTACTTACATAAGGCAAATATATTCAATAATCAGTAAAAGTGGTGGTCAAAGTGTCAAGTCAATATTTAAGGTAGGTACTTATACCTAATTAAATTTATTACATACATACACATACATAAATCACGCCTATATCCCCGAAGGGAAAGGCAGAAGTGAACTAGCACCCATACGTTTCGCAAATTATGTTAGGTCCCATGTAATAGGTGGCGAGCCTATTGCCATTTATCGGGCACAAAATCGCAGTACTATTGCTAGGCGGTATAAGAGGAACGCTGCTGCCCATTCCTCATCACTCATTTATCCTTAGTCGCCTTGTACGACACCCACGGGAGAGATTTGGGGTGGTGACAATTGTATTCTACTTTGCCGTCACCACACGGCTATAATATATAAATTCGATACATAATTAAATTTATTAATTTTAACAATTTCAATTTGAAAAAGGCTTGAAAAGAAATTTTTACAACCTCTGAAATTTTTACAATCAATTATATAACACTGTTGTGGGCATAATACCATAACAATCTAAAGAAAAATAGATAAAAGATGCTCATCAACAGATACGGCTCATAAAAGGTATATTTCTGTGAAATATCTCACGACATTGTATCATGGTACCTACCTACATCCAAAAAGCTTACTAAAATATGAAACTCACCCGGTCTCGAAAATGAGGCAGGATCTTGCGGGCTTAGAGCCTCATTGGCTAAAGCGATGTCCAAATTCAACACGGTAAACAAACCAATCACTAAACGCAAGATCATATTGACCGACCCGTAAAACTATCACGAGTAAACTGATAGGTATTTTATTCGTCAGTCGTGATCTCTCGTTCTGCGGGTTATTCTCAACGCAGATTGTTTCGAAGCCGGCTTCAAACTACTTTTTTCTAGTGTTGGCTTACAGAATAACCCGACAGGGTCAAGACAAGTACGGTCTGAAAATAAAATTAATTAATTTACATTTTGCCATAACATTCTTACTTTCAAGTAATCAAAAGCAGTTCAATATCTTTATTACTATATATTTTTGTCGCTCATACCTTCTTCGTTTATAGTAATCAAATGCGCACGCGCATAGATATATACAATCAACAACACACAGGCTACCACAAAAAGTGAATTCTCAATCGACTTTATGTTTTACTACAAAAAAGTTAAGGTTGACAATCGATTAAAGAAATTTGCCAGTTTTGGGTAGCCTAAAGTGCCGATGACCGTATTATAGGTAGGTAGGCTACCTATAATACGGTCATCGGCACTTTATACCTACTACTACTACCTACCTATAGGTAGGCTAATCAAATAAATGCAGGCTGGCTGAGCAGACGCCGCGACCTCTCTATTTTCCTCATAATTTCTGTTATTGGTACTGGTAATACAACATTTACATACCAAGAACAACCAGTATTTATAAAGGTTTACGATGGTTAAAACGTTAAGCGCTCATAGTTGTTTATAAGATTTTTCATAGTTAAACTCTTTGTCCAAGTTATTGGTTGATCAAGTACCTAGGTAGTTTAAAGCACAGAGCAATAAAAGAGGTGTAGGTATATGGTATGGTTACTTAGTCTCGGTTTACCGTTTTTAATGAACATTAAGATTTTTAACATTCAACTAGCAGTAAAAGGAAATTTTAATGATCCGTAGATAATCATTTAAACAGGTAAATTACATTTAGATTTTTTTTACTTGTTTTCCTCCAGTTCATAAACTACCAGTAAAACTGGAATTGAAACAAGAATAAAAGTATATCGTGTGGTACTCTTAGGTATGCTTTGGAATGTTAGATTCTTTTTATTATTTATCGACAATTTAGGATTATAATAATAAAGGGACAATAAAGGAAAAAAGGTCGGCGTTTAGTTTGACAAGGACATGTTACGAGTAAATGACACGAGATGCCATGAATGCGACTAAAAAGTTAATGGATATGGTAGCAAAGAAATACCACTGAAAATATGGATGAATTGTGTGTGGTATGATAATATCACATATGAAAGTGATGGGTGTGAATGAGGAGACGAAGAGAATGGAGAAAGAATGGGATGTCGGCAGGGTTATGGTGATTTTATAGCCTTTTTATTTCTGATATTTTTTAGGGTGCATAAATTGCTATAGTATATTTTTGCAGTAAATTAAATGACAGAAGACTATTAATAAATTCTAGAGCGATCTGCAAGTGCAAAGAACATGATGCATTGGACACAAAAAAAAGAAAATCCCATCAACCAGGTATATATTTTGTGTAATATTCAAAAATACATTGCTATACAATATACATATTCGAGTCTATATTGATTAAATGCTGTAGGTAGTCAGTACAATACTGCCGAGCTTACGAAAAGTGCACATTTTACCTATCTACCTATTACAACTTTTGAGAAAAACGCGTTTAATGTTTTTTAGTAACTAAGCTAGCAATTGATGTGAAAATTGGACTAGGTTGGACTTATATTGAAATGGTATTTATGGAAACGTTATAGGGCTCGTTTTCCCGTATACAACTCAATTCTCCCAAAGTTCGTATACATAACACGTTCTTCGTAAGCGCGGCAGACCAAAAGTTACTATCGCACAGATATTAAGGTGCATTTTCGGTTACTCCGACAAGTGGAGGTCTTTTCTGAGCGTGTACGCTGACACGTGCATCATGAACGGCTCGTTCTTGAGGAAATTGTCGATCGCCAACTGTCGTACTTGCTCCCACGCATAGAGGTCGCGGTAGACTGGCCGCACGTACTTCATGCGCCCCTGCCGGTTCACGAAATCGAACACGTCGTCCAATCTATCTTGGTCTCTACTCCTGATGCAGAGCCTAAGCCACCTGCGAAGCAAAGAAATAGCGCAGATAATATATGTAATATAAAAAAAACTAAATAAATAACGTGGACATTGTGTTTTTTTATAAATTATAGTGGAAGAATATTAAAAAAAATAACGTGGACAAATAATATAAAAAAGGTTTAATCATTATCATTACATACAAATGTTGTCAATCCAATCACTCTCTCCGTTTATCGGTCTCTCGACACGGTCCGTTCCGTCTCTTTTCTATACATTCATTCATCACTAGCACCTTTACGGTGTGATGGATTATATGAATCAGGTGGAGGAAGTGGGAGTGGATGGCTTGATGACGTCTGACCAATATGAATGCAAGAGGATACTGCGCCGACCCCAGATAGACTGGGAACAGGGCAGGGAGAAGAAGAAGACACTCATGAATCGTCAAAGAAATACGTTAAATATTGGAAACGTGGAGTCCAATATTTATCGTTTCCGTTCGTAAACTATCAGTAGGACTTATTCTGAGAAGAACTGGCAATTATTTACCATGATCAACTTCTGACCTCCTCACTGCTCGGGTCTATGACGGACGCAAAGGGATAGAGAAAAGTATATTACAATTATCACCATGGTATTATAGGACCGTGGCATTTATATGACTATGGCATGGCATAGGTATACTATAATGGGAAATGATCAAATAAAAATCAAAATAATATGTTGCCACCACATTTTGCGTCGCCTTGTAGGACATCCTCGGTGGAAATGAGTGGTGGTGACAACTATATTTTTGTCTGCCTTCACCACACGGCTATTAACACTAACTGCCGCACTCAGAGACGTCAAATAACGTTAATGAGTACTTAACGTCACAAAATTACAATTCAAAACTAGTCGCTATTCTTGCCGGGACTATGGTCTAGATTTGAATGAAAATTTTTGTCATTAAATACTTATTAAAGATTTTGGTGGTTAGAAAAAGAATTTCGAAAAATTATGGTCTTGATGCGGGAATCGAACCCGCGTCCGCTGCTATCCGGGCAGGTGCCTGACCGCTCGGCCAACCAAGACACTTATTAACTTGCCGAAATTCTTCTAACCTTTACACTTCACGTTGTAAGCCAACGTATACCCTCGCAATGAAGAAATAAATTTCGATTTATTTCTACAAAATCTTTGTACTAAATTTTCTAACATTTTATATAATGTACAAAGATTTTGGTGGTTAGAAAAAGAATTTCGAAAAATTATCTATATATATTAATCAAAATCTAATAGTTATACTCATTAAAGTTAATTGACATTTCTGAGTGCGGCAGTAAGACCCTGAAACTCACACCCACCTGTACTCAATCTCGGCGTTCCGACTGTTCTTCAGGCCGTACTCCTCTCCAAGTATCCTCGTGTTCTCCAGCGACAAAGAAGCCCGATCCACCAACTCCTGGAGGAGATGGATGAGCTGATGCGGCGTGAAGTCTTTCACGTCCGCCGCCGAGGGCGTAGCACCCTCGGTCAGGCTCTTAACGAGAGCCGTGATCGCTTTGGTCATTGATGTGTCGTAGCTGTGTAAAAGAGGTATCTTTTAACTGGTATGTTCATGGATAAATCAGTGATGAAGAATGGGCAGCAGCGTTCCTCTTATACCACCCAGCAATGCACTGCGAATGATGATGACCATAAAGTGGGCTTTTCCGCCCGCTACGCGTACTGAAAATCCCGCATCCTGGCCAGGGGGTGACATAAAACTATGAAGGATCTTACCTCGGGCGATACAATAGAAAGCCTTAGATCGCATATTATTTACAAACACTTGCGATCCGAGTCATATTTTGTTTTATCGCCCTTGGTATATAATGTACTATTTTTTAACTGGTATGAGAAAACTTGGAACCGTAAGAGATACAAGAAAACCATCTTGGAAACGGTTAGACGTTTTTATAAATGATAACAACTTTGGCATAATAATATGAGTTGTCCATTAAAATTAACGCGAATCGACTTAGATTTAATTGAGCATTGTATGCAGAAGGAAACAGACCAGCGCGTTTTTGATAGTTAATTTCTAACATCCAAAGCAGTAAGGTCGGGTTTGCTTTTTACATACATACATACATAAATCACGCCTATCCTATATCCCCGAAGGTAGGCAGAGGTGAACTAGCACCCACGTTTCGCCAATTATGTTAGGTCCCATGTATTAGGTGGCGAGCCTATTGCCATTTATCTGGCACAAAAGTCGCAGTACATTGCTAGGTGGTATAAGAGGAACGCTGCTGCCCATTCCTCATCACTGATTTATCCTTAGTCGCCTTGTACGACACCCACAGGAGAGATTTGGGGTGGTGACAATTGTATTCTACTCTGCCGTCACCACACGGCATTTTTTGTTTTCTTTTTAATTATTATTTAACATAATTATGTTCAAATAAAATACCAAAACAATAATGGTACTTTCTTAGATTCAAAATAAACTTACGCAGGAATTATCGGCGGCATGCCACTGGTGTAGAGCCAGGCGTTCCAATCGACCGCTTTCAGTTGCTCGCTGTCCTTGAAGTAGTTCAGCAGATAGGCCTTGAACTGGTCCGTGTCGAGGGACTTCCTCTTGAAGTTCTCCAGGTACGAGCGGAGGAAGTCATCGAACACTTCTGTACAGCGGAAAAAGTGGTGGTTCAGTAAATAGTTCAGTAGATATGTAAATAAATACCCAGTGTGATATTCATTAAGGTACAAAAAAAGAAAGACATCAAACTTAACTATACACTTAAGACTAACTACACTACAATAAACAGTTCATTACACTATTCTTATGACTAACTTAAGCACGCGATAAATAATCTACAACTAAAAAGACAGAAAAAGAAACTTCGCCATATTGCGGAAATTACCAGAACTAATTTCTTCTACTAAAAAGAGTGCTTTGATAACGAAAAAGCGACAGTGGCGCCCTTTATATTTCTAGTCAAGATATACACAAAGATTATTATCGCATAAATTACGATAACATAATATTTATAGGCCTATACTCCAGTCAATATAACGAGATAAATAACGTAAACAGTTTTGATATGTCTCTTTATCGACATTATGGACTTAAAAATAAGAAATATGCATTTTAAAATACATTATCCAATATCCATTTCAGAAAATCAAAATGATTAGTGACTTTGAGAAATAGGAAGGTATTACAAAATTTTATTTTTGTTTTATTGTTGTGTATTAAAAGACTCATCAACATTGTTTACTCGTTTTATCGTTATTATGGCTGGAGTATAGATTACTCCATCCCTTGTCAAGCATACATATCACAAAACAAGTTTTAGAAAATACACAGATTTTAGTGATAGTTGTCACATTCAAATCAAAATATTCAAATGAAAGTGGCCAGCCCGCCTAGCATGACCACCTAAACACGATATGATACAGCCATTTATCGCGTTGATCCGTCAAAAATTACAGGATTTTATCACTTGAATAAGCCTGAATTAAATAACTAAATAAGCCTCTTAGGCTATATCATAAAGATATAGCCATTTGTCACTTTGATCTGTCGAAAATCCAATATCGTGTTTGGGTGGTCATGCTGGCCGGGCAGGGTGTCCTAATTATAAGAAAAAACCATCTAGGTTTACACAAAATTCTCACCAGGCCCGCCAACAAGGTCTTCGAGATACCGCAGGAATAAAGAGCCTTTCTCGTAGGGTACCCGCGAGAAGGCATCATCTGGGTGGACGTTGTGAAGATCGGGCACCAGACGCGTCAACGGGTCTGATGGACCGAATTGCTCGTTCACCTAAATAATTAAAGTGAGACAATTTTTAAGCATATTTTTTTTATAAAAATATCTTACCGGTTGTAACACGCATGCAGAGTAACATGCATAAACCATTTTTCAAATCTGTTTTCCTAACAGGTTACAGGGGTAGCATAGTAGGTATTATAAAGGTTAGAAACTGCCTTAAAATTAAATGAAAAGTCATGTTTTAGTAACATTTTAAAGTTGGGGTAAAATCTGGTCTCCCAACAGGTTACCAGGGTAGCAGGTATTATAAAGGATAGAAACCGCTGCCTTATATGCCCAGGACCGGTTTTTTAAGGCATAGTTAACTCAACCAATTGTTAAAAGTTTTTACTTATCTTTAAATATCAAACTGATATTTAACATTTAGTAACAATATCAGACTGATATTTATTCATTAGTACCATTAGTAACTAAAATTGTTACTAATGGTTACATATCAGACTGATATTTAGCAATTAGTAAAAGATTTTAACAATTGGTTGAGTTAACTATGGATCAAAAAACCGGCCCTTAGGCTGGCCGGCTGGAGTTCACCAAGACATTAACAGTCGATTATTATTTAACCGGTTCTTTTTGACATTTAACAATATGGAAAAAATGACAAAAATAGACGGTTAACTTTTAATCGCTTGTTTGACGTGTTGCTTGAACTCGTGCCTAAAGCTTTTTATTAAGGCTGGAGTTCACCAACACGTAAACCAAGTTATTATTATTTAAACGTCGATTTTTGACATATTATCGGTTACGGTTATTCGCTTGTTTTACGTGTTGGTGAATTCGGGCCTAAGGCGTTTCCCACTGACCGTCTCGCTCAGCTCCTGAAGTCCAAGCAGACTATGGAAGTCCCGGCTCCGCCTCGCCTCCTCCGCATCAGCGACGAGCGAAGCCCCGACCTTCCTCTCCAGGAACACGGTGAAGCCCTCGTTGAGCCAGAAGTGCTCGAAGTTCCGGTTGGTCACCAGGTTGCCGGTCCAGCTGTGCATTATCTCGTGCACTATCACGTCCGCCTGGCTGCGGTCGCCGGCCTGCGTGGAGGAATTATATTACAGACTGTAGGAGGCCAGGCTTAATTATGTGAATTAAACTCGATAAACTCTGTAAGACGTGTGTACTGCTTTCAATTAACAACGACCGATCGAAATTAAAACAAGGTAGGCAATTAAATTTTCACGCTAGTTATGAGCAAAGCGATGGGCCATCACAAATACGATACGTCCGAACTTCCATTTTAAGTGGTGGAATGCCATCTTCTTTTAACAGGACAAGAGTGTCAACCGTGGGAGAGTATGAGTTGACTTTCCATTCCAGACTTTAAATACGTTACGTGGTGATTTTATAGTTAGAAAAAAGGGGATTCTACTGTGGGCGGATCATATATCAAAAGAAAGAATATAACTCCATTCCACCTGCTGGAAAATTGATCATTTATATATATCACACCTATTTATCCCCCTAGGGGTAGGTTGGAGTGTATAATTTATACACTTGAATATTATAGTAATTATACAGTATAAATACCCATATTTCGCTAACCCTACTTTATGTAATCTTTACATAGAATTTTGGTTACAAAACCAATAGGTACCAATATGTTTTTATTAGTAATAAAAAATACGTTAAATCCCCACCTATATACCCTCACGATACGATTTGAAAACGAACTTTAAATGATAAATGCTGAGTGTAAAATTGTTTCAACGAGTTCGATTTCCGATGGAGACGGCTTGCTGCGGGTCTAGGACTATTATACCCTATTACATGGGACGTAACATAATTGGCGAAACGTGGGTGCTAGTTCACCTCTGCCTACCCTCTCGGGGATATAGGCGTGATTTATGTATGTATGTATGTATGTTATATGTATTCGTTAGGAAAATAATTAATGAGACGGTTTGTTTGGAAGAAGAAGAAGAAGTCGAAAATCGTCGAAACCAATTTAACAATCGCCTTTATTCTTTAAATATTACACTTGGGTCACACGTCCCAGGCGCTGGCACTGACTTCCCCCTCTGCCACACCATGGACCCGGCACCCGCATCAGTTTCTATATTAAACTAGTGAATTTGATTGGCAAATAAAATGTCAAAATGGAGATAACTTAATAATGACGTCACGCGGCGTTTTAGCAAATATGGCGGATTGCTACGTTTTGTTCTTTTAATTTTATTTTAAAATAAATATCAATCACAAGTATAATCTGATAACAAGTGACTATTAACGAATCGCCTGATCCAAAATTATTATTATAAATCATTATTCAGAGATTCTTTGTTACTGTCATCATCCCTATGCTAAGAGTTATCGTGTCTATGTAGGTACCTATTATTTCTACATATTCTTCTAAAATAGCCTCCCGTTCTCTGGTCTTACTGCCGCACTCAGAGACGTCAATTAACTTTAATGAGTATTTAATATCAAAAATTTTCATTCAAATCTAGACCATAGACCCGGCAAGAATAGCGACTAGTTTTGAATTGTCATTTTTTGACGTTAAGTGCTCATTAACGTTATTTGACGTCTCTGAGTGCGGCAGTAAGGTTCACAACTCACCAGCAAGGTCGGCGTGACGAAAGTGAGGCAAGGGTTCTCCATGCCGCCGTACGGGAACGAAGGGGGCAGCACCAGCAAGTCGTACTGGGTCCAAACGTACGGTCCGCACAGCCGCTCGGCCGCCTGCAAGTACTTCTCCGTCTCGGCGAATTCCCACGCGCTGCGTTCGATCTCCTCCTTTTCTGACCATACTTTGGACCTGAAAGGGCGCATTCATCATCATCATCATCACCAGCCCCTCAACGTCCCCACTGCTGGGGCACGGGCCTTCACTATGGATGGAAGAATATAGGGAGGTGAAAGTGAAAAGGCGCATTACTAAGTGCGAATTGCCGCGATGCGAATACACACACACACACACACATACATCACGCCTATATATAAGGGGTAGGCAGAGGTGAACTAGCACCCACGTTTCGCCAAATATGTCAAGTCCCATGTAATAGGTGGCGAGCCTATTGCCATTTATCGGGCACAAAAGTCGCAGTAAATTGCTAGGTTGTACGAGTATAAGAGGAACGCTGCTGCCCATTCCTCATCACTGATTTATACTTAGTCGCCTTGTACGACACCCACGGGAGTGATTTGGGGTGGTGACAATTGTATTCTACTCCGCCGTCACCACACGGCGTACCACTACTTGACAGTGTTTAGTCTCGGGATTTAGTGGAAGTTAGAACGAGAGTAAAAATATTTTATTCTCCTCGAGGAGATTTTGTCCAAGTCCCGTGCTTCGCAGCCTGGACATTTTGTCGAATAAGAACAGGCTTCTCACCTGGGCCCCAAGGACCTGTGCTCCAGCACCCCCACGGCAATGGCCAGCAGATACGACGGTATTGGCACCGGCTGTCTGAACGTGGTCCTGTTGCCTATCGCTTCGCCTCTCACCGCGCTCATCAGGACAGTGAACTCTTGGGGTGCGTTCACCTCTGCGTCGTATGTGAATTTGACCGCCGGCGTATCTTGGCAGGGGACGATGGATCGCGCGTGGATGGGCTACGACGGATAAAATGTTATACTTATTACCACTGGCGGTAAAAATAATAGAATGTCTCAGATTGCAAGTATTTGTTTAAAATGCGATCTGAGACTTCCTTTTTTAATCGCCCAAGGTCATAGTTTTATTTGTCACCCCACCAGGAAGTGGGATTTATGGTACACGTAGCGGGCGAAAAAGTCCACTTTATGGTCAGGTGTGACATAATAGTACATTTATTTGAGACATCCTATGTTTTACCGGTGGTGGTAAAACATAGGATGTCTCAGATTTAAATTACTTAAGCCACCTCCGTGGGCTAGTGGTTCGGTCACTGGAACTAAGGCTCGTATTATGAAAAACACTTGGACGTGAATAATTTTTAAAATTATATTTACATGGACCCTTTATTCTACAGGGAGAATTTGAAATCAGTTGACAAAATTTTACAGGATATTTTAACCGTTATAATGATAGAGTAACAATTAAAATCGCAATGAAACATTAAGTAAGAAAATACAAGAACGCAATTATTAGCTGCAGGTGACGCACTTGTACCTACGCGCGATTGTACCTACAGCGCAGTGTTAACTACCTAGCTAGCCGCGCGCTCCCGTCCGTTTATCACCCCGTGAATTACGAACGATTTATTTAAAAACAAGTTAACACAAACAATTCGATTTTAATTTTAACATTATATAAATGTTAGAAAAATTACTTCAAAGATTTTAGTGGTTAGAAAAAGAATTTCGAAAAATTATGATCTTGAGGCGGGAATCGAACCCGCGTCCGCTGCTATCCGGGCAGGTGCCTGACCGCTCGGCCACCCAAGACACTAACTAACTTGCCGAAATTCCTCTAACCTTTACACTTCACGTTGTAAGCCTTCTTCTGACCACTAAAATCTTTGTACAAGTTAACACAGTTTAATAACATGTTAATTTACATAATGTAAAAATTATGCGATCCAAGATTCTTACTTAGTTTTGCCTGAAGTTAGGTGTATTTTAATAAATGTTCAAAGTGGCCACATTCCATATCATTACACAATTGATACACAATACACAATCACCATATCAAGCATTTGTTGGTTTGTATAAACCATTTTCCACTCACACACACCGACGATATTAAGTTAAACGATTATTAGCAAATTTCGCAATAACACAGGTCACAGGTAACTCAAGGTCGTGCGGCAGCTGATTGATGAGAGAACAAAAATGAATAGGCACATTTCTTTTTTGCTATTGGTCGGCAGGAAGGGAACTTTATTACGTATACTTTAAAGTTGATATTTCTGTGAATTGTTTCGAAGCGGTTTCTCTAAAAGAGTTTTTGTGCGGCGCCGCCAGAGCCGCGCCGGCGCCGTGCGCGCAGAGTTCTTGGAACTGAACGTTTGGAAAGAAAAGCGTTTATCGTATTTAATTTAATATTTTTCACTTCTCATGCTCTGAAAGTGCTTGTTTGTGCAGGATATAGGCTGCACAAAATCGAATTTTGTGCTCTAGAGCATTAACGTATCTAATCATAAAAGTATCTATATTAAGGCAAAGAAAATGAGCTATGCAGCCAAACTCAATAAGAAATTCAGACATAGAATTTGTTATTTTTTGATATTTACTTAAATTTATTTGCCTAATGTGTTTTTTAAGACATAAAAGATATTAAAATTTTAATTCAAGTAGGTACGGTAAGTATTAAATTAATTTAATAAAATTATTATTTCACAATTAATTTAATACTTGGCTGTATAGGTCTGCAGCCCAAGCCTAATATCAATGGGAAAAACAATTTCCTTTAGTATTCAAAACTGTACTAATTTTAGTTTGAATTTTAAGAAATGTTAAGTTAAATTACTGTTTATTTCCTCGCAATCGAAGTGAAAAGCAGAGTTTCTAACTCGTCCACAAAACCATTTTTATCCTCGACATTACTATCAGCCCTCGCCTTCGGCTCGGGCCGCTAAAAGTCTCGGACAAAAATGATCCGTTTTGTGCACTTGATGGAAAATCTACTATTTCTTATATAAATTTTATATGTAATTTTTTATGTGTTATGTTTTTAATATGTTACTACTACCTTTCTTTTAGGTACTCGAAACCGGTAAGGTTTCGAGTAAAAGGAAAGGAAAATATTGATACTTTTTTTTGTCGACTTCGATTGGTTTTTAATCCTCACAAATATAATGTTTGATAGCACGAGAACCCCCCCATAAAACTTTGTCAGTTCATTTCGATTTCACCTGGTAGAAAAATATAATGGATCAATTCATTTATATCTGTTTACATTTATTTTGAAACTCATATAAAGAACCCCTTATAATGAAAAATAATTCACCTGACACTGACTGAACATATATGGATGTTTCTTTCCCGAAGTTTGATTGGCATCCAACCATTGTAACGCAGAGGCTGTTGGTGCAGTTTTATATTTAATATTTATTTTCAATCTGAAAAACAAGAATACAGTGGTAAAAATTTGTGTAACACTTCGAATACGTAATAATTTGAATATACCAGTCATTGCAAACAAATCATCATTAACAGCGTATGCTTACAATATAATATTTAAATTTGTGTTTATTATTGTTAATTTCTTTTTTGCCAATTAAACTTTATTTCATTCATTCATTCAATTAGGTAAAAATATATTTTTTTATCCAACAGGTACAACATAGATAGCCTTAATTATTTAAGGCTATCTATGTTGTACTTATATTGGTACTTATATTGACCCCAAAACGTTCAATTTACTGATTAAAATGTCAAGTCAAAGATAATTTAATCAGTTTCTTTATTCAACAAGTTGTAATATTTTCAGTTATCTCCTAAACAAAATACTATATTATAAATAAAACATTTCAAATCACCCTTATCATTCACATCATTTATCCATCCCTTTCTTCTGGGGTTGTCCACTTGCCTTCCACAAACTAACACTAGTGTTTATTACTCTTTTAACCCAATACAGTAGGTAGACTTTATCTTTTTAAAAATGTAACTAAAAGAAACTTCATTCTGTTGCACCCGCACAGTGAATCCATGGAATGCATTTTTTTTTGTTTAGTCTCTCTCATGTACTATTTCTAACTCTATTATTATTTCTAACAAAAAGGTTAGGAAACAAAACGAATAATGTTTAAAATTGTCACAGCTAACCGATTTCTTATGCAGACTGTTTCACACTTTGCAACACATCGGCAGCATTCACAATCATTGGTCTTCCTCTCTATGTTAGTGGTATCTTCAAAATCTTTCAAGCAAGGTTCATAAGCAAATCCAGTGAAGGTTAACAACATTTCACTAGTAGAGGTACTGTATGTTATTGAACTGCAAACTTTTCTTACATCTTCATCTAAGGCAAATCCTGTGTCACCTTTTCTTTTCAGAAATTGACTGTTATTTTATGAACTTGTCTAGGCAAAGAACGGAGTCAGGACAATGTGGGTGAGTTCTGGTGCATCATAAGAAAAGAACCATCATCATAAGAAACCACCAAGGTCAAAAGTCCCAAGAACTACCAAGTACCCTAGCTTCCATCTTTACTAGGGTTGGATATTGGTAATTTTTTATTCACAAAAATATAAATTTCAGTAACTGGTAATGATAACAGAAATAATAATAATATTTGTTGGAAAGAAAGCTACTGGATACAAAATGTAGTTAGAATTGTATTACTTACTAATGTATACTTTGTATTATTATTATTTTAGAAAAAATTGTTAGAATCTATAATAAAATAATAATAATATCAATTATAATAAAATTAATTATATTTTCCCTATTTTAACATTTTATTTTCATAACTAAGGTTTAAATTTTTCAAATGTAAGATATACCAATTTCAATCCCGCTTTGTACAACACAATGTAGATACACTACAGTGAACTAGTTTTCGACTTGTCTTTTACAGTGTTGACTTGCAAGATAAAAGATATCATGGAAAAAGCAGAAGAATTAAAAATAAAATAAAAATATTTTAAACAAATATCAGATTAAAATCAAAACTAACTTTTGTACTTATTTACTTAATATGTCAATTGTCATACAAGAATATTACCTACTGTCCACATTCAATACTCAAGTAACAGTAAAATAAAACATCTATACATTGAAGTGTACATAGAACAACATTCTATTCACTAAACTACTCACTTTTCACCAGTGGCAACTTTCTTTGGAAGATTTATAGTCAATTTAGAACCAAAATTAGTTACAGGTTCTCCAATTTCATACTTTAATTCAGTCCCGTCTTCTAATTGCACTGAGTCTATGCTTAAATGACTAATATCTAGAATCTGTAAGGCAAAAAAAAATTAAATGTTTATAATTTTTTTTAAATATGATATTTCCTATGTGTGTACCAGGATATGATTTATGAAATTTTCCTAAATTTTAAGAAGTTTAAAATATTTGTGTTATACAATTTACTTATATGTATATTGGTATAGAACATTCTTAAAATTATGCATAGATGCTATATCTATCTGCCTAGTCATTTTAACTGAAAAATATTTAACAAATTGCTGCAGGATTTTATATGAGATAAAATTAATTCTCTTTTCATATTAAAATATTTTAGGGCATCATTAGTTTTGGCAGCATTAATTCCAAAAAAAGTCAATAAACTTACTCCTTTATTCATAAAACACTCACTGATCAGTCTCTTTTGTCAAACTGTGTTTCAACTGTGTTTCAGTGTTGTCAAAACAGATCACTGATTTTGTTATTATGAATAAGGAGTTAAAATATAACAATATCACACAGCTAATTTATTTTTTTAATTGAATATTTTAGTATGTATAAACACGATCTTATGAAATTCAAAAGTTATTGACAGGCTGTCATGAAGCTCTCAATACTTAACACTTTAAATAATAAGATAAGATAATATCTTAAAACGAATAGATAATGTCAGAATCCTTTCACTGTCTTAATAAATATTTTTATCATACAGCTTTATCACAAATAAGGCAACTGACAAAAATTTATATAATACAAATAGTTTATTGACAGCATTTTAAACTAGTGCCGTGTGGTGACGGCAGAGTAGAATTCAATTGTCACCTCCCCAAATCTCTCCCTTGGGTGTCGTATAAGGTGACTAAGGATAAATCAGTGATGAGAAATGGGCAGCAGCGTTCCTCTTATACCACCTGGCAATGTACTGCGACTTTTGTGCCCAATAAATGGCAATAGGCACCTATTATATGGGACTTGACATAGTTGGTGAAACGTGGGTGCTAGTTCACCTCTGCCTACCCCTTCGGGATATAAGCATGATTTATGTATGTATGTGTAAGTATTTTAAACTGAACACCAAAAGTTGAAACTTACCAACTCATCTACATCTTCCAAAACATCAAAATTTATAGTTGATAATGCACTCAACACCTTACTTTCAAAGTCAACATTGAATGACAGTGATATATGTTTCACCACAGCCAATTCTGAAAAGTAAAAGTGTGTATTAAGTAATAAGAAGTGTTTTTTTTCATTTAGAAGTGATTAGTATAATTACATATGCAGAAACCCTCAACATTTTTTGATTTAACAATTCTGGACATAAACCACTTCAATTCAATGCTATTCAATTTATAGCTTTAATTTATGGCTATGCATATGACATAGCCCAGAAAGTCAAAGCTCAAATGACTTTCTGACCAATTATAAATGAAGCAGTTAAATAATGAACTAAGCCAACATCATCCTTTTATAAAATTAAGTATTTTCCAATGTTTTGCAGACTTGCAAAATAATTAATTAAAATTAATAAAATTGGTATATACATACCTGGACGTGAAAATGAAGATGGATCTTGAGGACTCAAGGCACCCATGGCTCTTAGACTGCCAAAACCACAAATCATTGACTGTAGTTCACACATTAGTAATAATAAAATGAGATAACAAAAATTTACAACAGCCATTTGTTGATTTGTAAGCAGGCACAGCACAGGCAAAGTGTGGGTTAGTAATGACACTGAATGAATGAAACAACAAACAGATTAGAGTTGCTTGCACAGACAGAATTGAAGCTATGATGGCTGGATTACTGGTTAAACCAATTTTTACCAATGTATTTTTGGTAATTATTGTTTACATTACATTTATAATATGTACAGCTGTTGTTCTTTAAAGCAAATCAAATAGTAGGAATGACTGACACAATTTAGTTGGGTGAACTAATGACAGATGACAATGAAAGCTAAAGAACAAACGCGAAGAAAACTAGAGTAAAGTCACAAAACGTTGTTTCTAAAGTTTCTTCTTGTGTTAGAATGTTTCAGAAACAATTGTTGTATACTTAGGGAATAATAATTGACCAATAAAGAATCCAAAACAGAAAGCTAACCTGTTTTTTCTCAAAAAATTCCTAACTTCTGGAAACTTTAGTAATTCTACTTTTAATGTCGCACAGCAGTCAAATACAGTTTTTGTAGTTAGAACACTACTATTTCTTTTAAATGTATCTAGTAAATTTAATTTTCTTCGCAAGTTTATGCGGCAAGTCCGCATAAAAATTCTGCTTGCAAATGACATATTAACTGACTTGACCGATCAATTTGACAATTTTGACAGTTATCCAAAGAGTATAAAATTGTTAGTCAAAGTAATAAATTCGGAATAATACTTCTTCTTCTTCTTTTATAAATGGCAATGTGTCATCTCCACATTGAATAACAATTTTGCCAACACGTTGTTTTAACCGCGCATGTCAATATAAATGATGGGATAGAACCTAAACGTAGTGTATTATATACTCTTTGATAGAACCTATCTACTATGTGTGAAGACCGCTGTGATAACTTTGATGAGTGGACACTGGACAGACAACCTGTAAATGTTATGTATGTTTTTAGATAAGTTTATCAAAAAGAGACAAATTATAATATCTACCCAATGTAGTCAAAATGATTTGGATAAAATAATAAATTCTAAAAATATGATCTATTCCACATAACGCAGCGTGTTATTTTGATGCATAAGGATCCGTGTTGATGTTCACTTATGAAGAATCTTTGAAATAAAAGTGTTGTGCCGTGTTTGACGTTGAAAATTTTATAGTGGTTTTCAACACCTCATCGGTCACCGTCATGAACTCTGTTATCATTCGACTCGCGCCAAGCATGCGTTAAAATGTCTTTCACCCATATTTGAATGTAAAATTCATTTCATCCATTAAAGTCCTTCATTCATTTCATGCATTCATTTCATTCATTCATTTTATCATTCATTCAAAATTAAGAAAAGTAAACAAAAATGTATTGAAGTTCTAAAAGGACTAGTTTCCAAGAACGTTTTGGGAAGTTGTATGGCCGGGTGCAATCTTGGTGGTTGCGGATGTGTTCCGTGGTAGTAAAAGGCAGGGTTCATAAAAGTAACTGACTGTACTTCTAAATATGTACACGGTTACAATATATACAAACTGGACAATAAACATAAATCGGAAATAATATTTATAAGGCTTAGAAAATAACCATACTCTCTAGCTCGGAACAAAATTCTCATCTAATTAAATTGACAACTGTCACTTAGTGAAAAACATTGTGTTTGTCAAACATAGACAAACAACAAAGGCGGTCGCATTACAAGAACGCCACAACGTTAAAGCTATTAAAAAAAGAGAGAATTTATAAAACAAATTTAGGGAAGAGTGTTTGGCGCGTTTCGTGGTGTCAGTCAGATTTATTTTCGCTAATTCTAAAATTGTTACAGAGTGGATTTTGTGCAGTGAAAGTGGTGTTATTTTGATGCACAAGCATCCGTGTTGATGTGCAATTATGCAGAATCATCGAAAACAAGTCTTATGATGTGTTTGATGTTGTGGTGAAGATCACTATATAAAGTGGTTTTATCCATTTCATCAGTCACCATCATGAACTCTGTTATCATTTAATTCGCGGCAAGCACTCCCTAGATGCGTTAAAATATGTGACACCCATATTTTAACGTAAAATTCATTCCATTCATACATTTCACTCACTCATTATTTCATAAGACTACAGATAAAATATACACTAAAGACTTGGCTGTATGGGCTAGACCCTTTGCCTTCCCTAAAATATAGGGAGAATAAAAAAAAACAAATTTAGGGAGTGTTTGACGCGTTTCGTGGTGTCAAACAGATTTATTTTCGGTAATTCAAAAATTGTTACAGAATGGATTTT
Organism: Cataclysta lemnata; assembly: GCA_963931975.1. Classification (NCBI taxonomy): domain Eukaryota; kingdom Metazoa; phylum Arthropoda; class Insecta; order Lepidoptera; family Crambidae; genus Cataclysta; species Cataclysta lemnata. Next base: position 9,898,103 of record OZ008356.1, on the reverse strand, counting down.
GTGCAGTGAAAGTGGTGTTATTTTGATGCACAAGCATCCGTGTTGATGTGCAATTATGCAGAATCATCGAAAACAAGTCTTATGATGTGTTTGATGTTGAAGTGAAGATCACTATAAAAAGTGGTTTTATCCATTTCATCAGTCACCATCATGAACTCTGTTACCATTCAATTCGCGCCAAGCACTCCCTAGATGCGTTAAAATGTGTGACACCCATATTTTAACGTAAAATTAATTTCATTCATACATTTCACCCACTCATTATTTCAAAAGACTAGACAAGATAGATAAAAATACAATTAAGACATGGCTGTATGGGCCTTTACTTTTCTGACCCATGGTGGCCCTTTGCCTTCACTTAAATATAGGGAGAATTAAAAAAAACAATTTTAGGGAGTGTTTGGCGCGTTTCGTGGTGTCAGTCGGATTTATTTTCGATAATTAAAAAATTGAGTGGATTTTGTACAGTGAAAGTGGTGATATTTTGATACACAAGCATCCATGTTAATGTGCAATAATCATTGAAAATAAGTCTTGTGACGTGTTTGATGTTGTGGTGAGGACCATTATAAAATGTGGTTTTGTCCACCTCGTCAGGCACCGTCATGACATCTATTACCATTAAATTCGCTCCAAGCACTCCCTAGATGCGTTAAAATTGGACAAGCATCCGTGTTGATGTGCAATTATGCGACGAGGCTGTATGGCAGAAACAGAGCTTTTGCCTTTTCCAATTATAAAAATGGGAAAAACAGAACCAAAAAAAAAACAAAGAACAAAGTGTTTGGCGCGTTTCGTGGTGTCAGTCGGATTTATTTTCACTAATTCAAAAATTGTTACAGAGTGGATTTTGTGCAGTGAAAGTGGTGTTATTTTGATGCACAAGCATCCGTGTTGATGTGCAATTATACAGAATCATTGAAAATAAGTGTTGTGATGGGTTTGATGTTGTGGTGAAGACCACTTTAAAAAGTGGTTTTGTCCACCTCATCAGTAGGCCTATTCCCTAACTTTTTTTGACAGTTGAAAGTGATTATCACCGAACTATTTACTAATACATTGCTGTTATCACAGGACAAGTGTCACAATAGCATTATAGTAAAGTAGTAATGGATAAGTAAATAGTTCGGTGATCATCACTTTCAACTGTCAAAAAAAGTTAGGGAATAGTTCTACAGGCACCATCATGAACTCTGTTACCATTAAATTCGCTCCAAGCACTCCCTAGATGCGTTAAAATGTGTGACACCCACATTTTAACGTAAAATTCATTTCAGTCATCATTTCACCCACTCATTATTTCATAAGACTACAGATAAAATATACACTAAAGACTTGGCTGTATGGGCTAGACCCTTTGTCTTCCCTAAAATATAGGGAGAATTTTAAAACTAAAAACAAAGAACAAATTTAGTCTGTGGTCAGTGTCAAAGAGTACAATGTTATGTGTTGGTCTGTGTTAGTGTATTATATACTCTTTGTGTGTACCTGTCTGTGTCTGTATAGGAGCTGTTAGAAATAAACATGACTTACTACTCATAGAATTAGAAACTCTACCTTTTTATTTAGAAAAAATAAATTAATTAAATGAAAGTGTTTTGAATCTCAGCTGTGCTCAATCTTGTTGATAACTTTGCAAAATGAAAAACATATGCTACTGAATAAATTACTGTCTAGTGCTCTAAATACATGTGAATATGTTGTCACGATTCCATCACTATCATGGTTCTAATATAATTTTATTTGAAGATAATACTGTAGCTTACAGAAAAGCTAGCTTCGCTCATGGGTTGACGTTCAGTGAGAAGCCGCTGCTTCCAGGAGAATTGTTTTTAGTTGAGATTGAAAAAACTGAACGAGGCTGGAGTGGACACATGCGGTTGGGTTTGACGCTCCTTGATCCACAGACGGCAGCGCTAGGTGATAAGGGTTTGCCCCAGTATGCTTTACCAGACCTCGCAAATACTGGAATGTCATGGATATTTCCCATATCAAAATCACAGAACAATGTATTGATTGAACTAGTAAATCAAGGGGCTAGTGGAAGACGCGAAAATGAACCTCGAAAGTCAGTTTTAGGCGATGGTCATAGTGTCAGAACTCCACGAGGATTCATATCAAAGACAGAACTTAAACCGCAAACACTCACTCAGAATGGAACACCTCAAGGAATCTTACCAATGGACGCTGGTAGTCGCATAGGTGTTATGTTTGTTCCATGCCCAAAAAACAGCAGGGATGAAACTGATTTAGCCGAAATGCATTTCATAATCAATGGTGAGGATCAGGGACCATGTACAAAAGCTATACCATATAAAAGAGGCCCACTACATGCTGTTGTTGATGTTTATGGAACTACAAAGCAAGTCAAAATAGTTCAACTTTATGGAGGTACATTTTTTTTTTGTCTAAGTATTTACTACAAATATTATCTAAAAATCAAAATAATAATATATTATACAAGTATTGTCTCAAAAAAGGGTCCTTGATTGATTTTAAAATATATTGTTGTATTCCTCTAAATTCTGTTGTCCACTCTTGCTTGCCTGGTTATAATTTCACAATGATAATAATCTCTATACAATGCACCATTGAAATGTGTTACAATTTGTAATCGCCAGTGTGCGATATACTTTGATTCTATCTATCTACATACATAATTTAGGCCAATTCGCACCATATTGCTAGGTGGTATAAGAGGAATGCTGCTGCCCATTGCACATTGTTGTCTTTACTCTCGGTCCATGGGAAAGATGTATTCTATCTAACTTAACAGAATGTACTTGTGAAGTATAAATTAATGTTGTTGATTTTTTCAGTGAAAACACTACAAAATGTGTGCAGAGATGCAATAATGCAATATGTCAACAATGGATCAGTGAAATCATTGCCTCTGCCAAAGTGTTTAAAAGACTTTTTACTCTCATAACTGCTAAAAGCATCAGTTTATAGTTGAAGACAATAAAAGTATGGATGGAGAAAAACTATATTAAGCCTTGATGAAATGGGTGATATTTTAATGATTATAGATTATTAAAAGATCCCGTAACAATTTCGTTTTTATGATTATCAGGTAGGTGCCAAGAGTTTGGTTTTTGTTAATATTAGTCATAGCACTTGAACAAATATTTCAGTGTGTTATTGTATCACTCAAATAATTGTATATAGTTTATAGTGTATTTGTTGTAAGATGAGAGGTTAATACTATACAGGGTTATTTTTAAAACATTAATAACCTCGCAGGAGTAGATAGCTAACATCATAAGCAACAAGGTTTGTTCTACGACTTTTGATAATTCGTAAGATTTTACTTTCATAAAAAAATAAATTCTAATGAAATTTATCGCTCTAAAAGTCAATAACTCTATGTACATCGGCATAAAGCAGCGCGCGGGCCTAGCGTAGTGTCGTCCTTTCGTTTATGAATGAAAACATAGACATATAAATTTCACGACAGTACAATAAAAACTTTAAAAAATAATTTTGCGCAATGTATTGCATTATATTAAAACTCATAAAACAAACTTTGTTTATGATGTTAGCTATCTAGTCATGGGAGGTTATTAACGTTTTAAAAATAACCCTGTATAGTATGAATGTGGTCAATGCAGGGACTTAAGGCTAAAAGGAAATTGTAAATAGTATTTCAATAAATTTTCACTGCTTCAATAATTATGTCTTCGTTAAAAAAACCTGTGGTTAACTTCATAAATTGATTTTAGTGATCAACTTCATTTCAAATAAAATTTTATGTATACATATTGTCTTGGTAACAATAAATTTATAGGAGTAATTTATTGAATCTGGATCGATAATACTGTCTGTGGTTTCTGTTCAACTTTCCGAATGATATTTACCGAATACAGAAACGCTAAATAAGTGTCAGTATATCTGTCGGAATTTGTATGGAAAAATGTCAATTTTGACAATACTAAGTTAAGCAGGACTCAAATTTGAAAACCATTTCAGTGTTCATGGGTTACCCCTGAATACAGAAACGCTACTCAAATTTTGGAGACTGCTTATCAAGTTAAGTGGACAGTACCTGTCAGAATTTGTATGGAAAAATGTTAATTTTGATAATAATTAAATGTTAAGCAGGTCTCAAACTTTGAATAGCGTTTCTGTATTCGGAGGTTAGTATTTTGACTTCCATATTTGTTGTTTACGTAGTGCCAAAATCTTCAGCTTGTAGATATTGTTTGACAATTTCATTATTTATTTGGTGATATTGTGAAAAAGTTAACCAAAATAATTTGCTGACATATAGGTAAGATAGGCCATTTGCAAGCCTGTTCAGCTGTGCCACTGCTTTTAAAAGCAGTAAATGTTGTTTAAAAATCAAACTTTAGTAGTAAAGAAATTGTCAGATTCAATGAAATACCTAATGACAGACTGTCTACAACGATGATAAAAATTTAAAGTGTAATGGTGGGTTTCATCAATATTCTATCTACAGATAGAATTTTTTGGTAAATTGTTCAAGGTACCAGAGTTTTGTAGGAAGAATATTGCAACGCGTTGTAAAAGAACCTAGTAATAGTAGATATAACAAATCAATTACTCTTGTCATCAAAATACAATCATCATTATATTTCTGCCCTTGTTGTTATGATAATGATCTAAACATGTCTTCATTTTAATTGTGTATAGTGTGTTAATGGCTTCACCTCAGCTCTTGCCTACCTCAGAAATTTTTAATGCACTGTTAAAAACAATAATGTATAGTCAACTCTACACAAATTATCACCATTCAGATTTAATTGGTGAGTTTTAGTGAACTTTCAACAATTCAAATTTTCGATAATTTTATTTTAGAGTAGTTTTATGATGGGTTTGATATTTTCCTATTTTATAATACAGGCATATAACATAAATGCCTGTATTATAAAATAGGAAAATATCAAACCCTAAAATGAGATCTATAAGTTGTAAAATATTTGTACATTGTCCTTGTCTTTTTAATATCTGACTTAGTATATCGCACACCTAGATCTAAACAGAGTCAACTCAAAAGAGCACTTTTTTCAGTAAACCCGAAAAACTGATAGCGTGTCCCTGTACACTGCAGGAGTTTTCTGAATAAAATATTTTGACATTTTTGAGTTAGATCCCTTTAGATCTGGATGTGCGATATGTGTATGATATTGAATTCTTATCAAAATGACGACACTTTAGGTAATTGATAGCCAAAATGGTTACTATAACATGCAAGCTAATTACACCACACTGTTGCTAACAATTAAAATTAAGGAAATTGCTGCTTTACAATTATATAATTATGAGTTTACATTGACAATTGCTGACCGCTTGTCTTCTTTACCGCATGCGGTGTGAGAGACTTGCAGATCGTAAATACATAATTGCGAACAGTTTAATTAAATTCTATTGAGAATTGTTAGCAACAGATTTATCTAATCAGCTGGATGATCTGTCTGACCTGATTTAATTATTGTAAAGCTTCCTGCAAGTTGTAATACTCACAACTTGCAGGAAGCTTTACAATATACATTGTATTTATAGTACTCTCTTTGATCTGTATACATTCCAAAAATCGTACTATAATAATAGTTATAGGTATGTAGCTACCATTTGCATTTCCAAGTGGCAAATCTATTCTAACGCATAGAAAACAGAACTTTTGGCAGCAGCTGAGTTCTCTATAATGTAGCTAAATGATGTATTAAGAATACCTTAACACTATTCGATTTTAATTTGAACATAAATAATATAAATATTAGAAAAATTTGTACAAAGATTTTGGTGGTTAGAAAAAGTTCGAAAAATATATGGTCTTGATGCGGTATTAACCATTTTATGGATACTAGATGATGGATAAATTTTATTATACATACTACATTATTGTTGTTAATTTTTTGCAAGACCACCTATGAAAAGACAGTGATACTCCATTATAGCAACATTATCACCTTCATCCACTTGTGTCTGCAATTAATTTTTTTAAAGGAAACTGCCTATTTTATTTTGTGACAGTTTAGCATATCAAATTTAAGAACATCCAATTCATTAATATATTGGTGCGCATTGATTGCAGCGGTTAGAATATCATCTCAACATGGACGTCATTAAGGCAGACTTTCGAGTGGCGTAATAGAATCCATTAATATGCTGCTCTAATATTCCTAATATTCTCACTTTCAGTGTTTCTAAATATTTAGGAGTATTTTCTGTCACTAAATATTGGTGCTGACTATACAGAAATTCAGCTATTTAGGTAGTTTTACCATATGTATGTTTATATGTAAGTATCGTAAATAAAATTATTGTTAAATATTTTCATTCCGTCATTATTTGTTTATGGATATTTTATGTTAAATCGGAATTGTTGTGAATTGTGATGTTAAAATACAATTTAATTATTATTTCGGTTTTAGTAGCTGATAGTTGTTTATAATAATTAATAAGTTGCAAGTCGAATGGCCATAATCTAATCTCTATTGAGACGTACAGTTAGCAACATAACTTATCAGCTGGCAAATGATTCACAAATAGGTACAGGGGCCTTACCACCAACTCTAAACGCGACTCAATTCCCATTGTTAAAGTGGACAACGCTATAAGCCGAGTAGAGGGCGTCCCATTTTGTCACGCGCGTTTGCACCGCACTAACACTTCATGGTACGGCCCCAGCTTGGCAATAAAGAGTTTGCTGCGGTGACAGATAGAACTAATTGTTATTTGAAATTTAAATCACTGATTTGCTGTCGAACTTTGGTAGTTCAATTGTCATTTTTTTGGTAACTTTGCGATTTATTTGTATTTTAATTTATTAGCTTCAATTCAACGGTTATCTGAATAAATAATAATGTAGTTTCTTTATAGTGAGTTTTGAAGAAAATGTTGTACCACAATTTTTATTGATTGCAAACTTACATTAGTTTTTCATGTATGTAGTTGTAATGTTTTGATTGGTTTGTTAACTGTTATTGTGTCAAATAAATAAAATAAAATAAAAATGAACATTGTGAAGTGGCGCCCCCATTTTATTCAAACTGTTTTTTGCCAAGCTGTACGTCAATTTTAGATCCCATTAAACCTAAATTGCTTTTGTAGCATGTGTATTATGTTTTGTGTTATGGTAAATATAATTTATTGTAAAGAGTTGTAAAAAAACTTTAGGTATAGAATAGACGCGATTTAGAGACAGACGTGGTTATGAGACATACTATGTTAATACGAGACACAATCAAGTTTTTTTACCGTGATCCCAAATGTCTAATAACAGTTATCAATTGGCTATTTTTGTGAAGTCTCCATTTTTCTACACAATTTTATTCATCCTTGTTGTCGAACATTCCATAACAGTGGGAACAACAGATGGCGTTGGTTTCAATTATGGAAGACAGTTTCTCATTAGTTATTTTATTTTTAAACTATTTATATTAAATAAAATAAAACTATTTTGCTTAGTACTCTGTAAGTTTTATTTGTGAATACAATATTTGTATTTAGTAAACTTTTCGTATTATTTTAATTTTAAAGTACAAAACACATTATCTTTAATATTCGTATCATTGTACCTAGATTTATAGTTTTTGTCTTGTAAAAATAGTTCGATGTTAATTTCAACATTATATAAATGTTAGAAAATTAGTACACAAAGATTTTGGTGGTTAGAAAAATAATTTCGAAAAATTATGGTCCGCTGCTATCCGGGCAGGTGCCTGACCGCTAGACCAACCAACACACTTCTTTTTCTAACCACCAAAATCTTTTGAAAATAGGTTTAAATTTTGCCGTCTAAGATACTTTTTTTATTATCAATAAATTGCTACTGTCTATACACCTAGCGGAGCTACATAAGCTCACATTTCCTAATCCCTTGGTAAAGGTACAGTATAATGGTGGTGTAACGAATATTTCGCTTATTCGCAATCGCATTCGTAAAGTTCGAACGAATGTTATGCGGATATGACGTTTGACATTGGGATCTACTCGTAGAAAGTTGATAGATTTTGTAGGATATAAAATCAGGTCTATAGTTTCTAAATTGGATAGGTAGGTATAATATACCTATTTACACTACATGAGGTTCGAAATCATATGACTGCATGTCACATCAAAGTGAAATTTTAACCACAAAGTATGATGAGGATTTGACGTTTGTTCGAGGCCAAATAGCTTTATCAGGCTGACTACATACTGACCCTTTTAACGCCGACCCGGTTTAATTTACAGCGGTGCGAATAAAATCACCATTAATTGAACGAAAACAGCCGAATGTGCGTTTTATGTCCATGGCGTAGGATTGATTAAAACAATTTATCATGTCGCTTAGTCATACGTGGCAGCAGGGATCTTTTTTACGGTCACTGTTAGTGACCCTTGACCACTTCACTACCAATAATAATTCCTAGATGATTGAATTTACAATTATGATTTAGTTAGCCATGTTTTTTATCTTTCAGGTGGGTATAGTTATTTGTTGTGCGTGAGTGCTATGTTGTTTTTTAACCGCGTGCTCAATTTTGATGACCGAGCTAGCGAAGGATTCTAAAATTAGAATCCTGAGCGATAGCGAGGTAATCAAAAGAGCACAAGGTGAAAAATCTTTGCACTCGAGTGCAACACGTAACTTTTCATCCCCCCCAATGAGGAAATTGCAAAATACAAAAAAAAAAATACAATCACAACAGTTTCTGTTTTCACCCAGATCCACAACACCCTCCCATTAACCCAAACACACTCTCAACACCCACCCAGAAACACCCACAACATTCACACCCATCCACTCAGAAACACACACAAAACACTCATTCACCCAGAAACACCCACAAAACACCCATTCACCCCGAAACACCCAAAAAACACCCATTCACCCAGAAACACACACAAAACATCCACTTACCCAGATACACCCATTCACCCAGAAACACCCATAAAACACCTACTCACCTAGAAACACCCACAAAACACCCATTTACCCAGAAACGCCCATAAAACACCTACTCACCTAGAAACACCCACAAAACACCCATTTACCCAGAAACACCAAAAAAATCACCCATTCACACAGAAACACACACAAAACACTCATTCAGCCAGAAACACCCATTCACCCAGAAACACCCACAAAACACCCATTTACCCAGAAACACCCAAAAAACATCCATTTACCTAGAAACACCCACAAAACACCCATTCACCCAGAAACACCCATAAAACACCTACTCACCTAGAAACACCCACAAAACACCCATTCACCCAGAAACACCCATTCACCTAGACACACCCACAAAACACCCATTCACCCAGACACACCTCCAACACCCACCCATCCACCCAGCCACACCCGCAAAATTTATCCAGACACACCTGTAAGTACCTAATAAAAATTACCGTCCCTAATGGAGTTCCGAGACGGTCAATCAGCTTTCAAGCACGTTGATTTTTGTATGTTTTTGTTCCGTTGCTAGGGTAAACAAATCAAATAAACCTAAAAAGCTTTTAAATGCTTGACTCAAGCATCAAGCAAGCATTCTAGACGATCAAAATGTTTAAAGCAAGATTGACGCCAAGCTGATTGACCGTCACGGAACTCCAAGGTTTTAACAAATTTATGACGTGAAAAGAAAATGGCGCGCACAAAGTAAATTACAAAAAAAGTACACCAAGAAGGTTCCGAGTCTGAGTTTTTAACAAATTAAAATAGGTTGCATGATAATTTCGGCACCATGGAGGTAGAAATAAACAGGTATAATGATGTTTTGAATTCAAAAACTTATTGCACACGATGTTCTAAATTCAAATTTACTTTAACCTCTAGAGGATAAAAACGGCTTTTGCACTCAGATATCGAAGAGCAAAAACGCTTTTTCTGAGTTGGTGGGATGAAAAAGTTTGTTTGTAACAGTTTTTTTAATACCATAAACTCGACAAGTACCTAACCTAAAACAGTCTAACTGCCGCACTCAGAGACGTCAAATAACGTTAATGAGTACTTAATGTCAAAAAATTACAATTCAAAATTAGACGCTATTTTTGCCGGGTCTATGATCTAGATTTAAATGAGATTTTTTGACATTAAGTACTCATTAAAGTTATTTGACGTCTCTGAATGCGGCAGTAAGGGCCCCTAAAAAGAATTTGCTTGCTACAGGCCCCGCGCTGGCTTAATCCGGATGTGCTTTGAGCTGGAATCCTCATATTTGAAATCTCAATGAAAACGAATTTTGACAACGCTAAAAATAGTTATGAAATAGTAGTACAAGTAAAAAAAAATAGTAGTATTGACACTGCCTCCTAGCCTGCTGCATACTGCTCCAACTGCCTGGTACACTCGGCATCCTTGAGTAATTTCCTTCTTCCACTTATTATAAATTTCCTTAGGTCGCATAGGTACTTACATATTAGACTTTCGCCCGCTACGCGTACGAAAAATCTCACTTCCTAGTCAGGGTGACTATAACTATGATCTTACCTCGAGCGATAGAAAAAGAAGCCTCAGATGTCATTTTAAACACCCTCGCCTTCAGCTCGGGCGCTAATACTTGCGATCTGCGACATTCTTTTTTTTAGCGCCCTAGTGTATAATCTAGGTAACTACTCATATATTTTGTGTTAACCAATAGATGCATAATACTTAAATTTAGCCTGTTTTCCTTATAGGGGGGAGTAAGCAGAAATTTACTTCACCAGTTTATTGTTTACCGTACCCTGACCACAAGGAAACTATGAATAAAACATGCGAATGATTTCCTAAATGGTACGAGACTATGGGAGTTTTTCCACTCACCGGCCCGGCTGCCGGGAAAGCAAAAATGTATGAAATATATGGCCATATTTTTCCACTCACCGGCGCCGGCACCGGCACGGCGTTTTCTCCCACCGGAGCCGTCGCCGGTAACGGTAGTTCACTGCCGGCTGGTAAAACTGCATGTTATTTGATTTTTTAATTTTTTAATTTTAACATTATATAAATGTTAGAAAAATTAGTACAAAGATTTTGGGGTTAGAAAAAGAATTTCGAAAAATTATGATCTTGAGGCGGGAATCGAACCCGCGTCCGCTGCTATCCGGGCAGGTGCCTGACCGCTCGGCCACCCAAGACACTAATTAACTTGCCGAAATTCTTCTAACCTTTACACTTCACGTTGTAAGCCAACGGGTACCCTCGCAATGTAGAAATAAATTTCAAACATTCCAAAGCAGATATTTTTACAAATACCGTGCGTTCGGTTATGCTTGGGTTTGCTTTATAAACTATTTGATTTTTTTTTTTTTTGATTTTGAAAACTGCATGTGTATTGTGTATGTATTCTTGTAGCCATGTGCGTGTGTACCCAAAAACAAGCGTAAACCGGCAGCGACACCGGCCGGCGCAGTGGAAAAACGAAGCCCCGGCGCCGGTGCATTGAGTGGAGAAATCGCTTTAAACCGGACATGCTAATTATTGCAATATTGCGAGATCATGGACATCTCAGCCTCTTGGTATTTAGATAAACATTTATTTATGTATAAAACCCTTACGGCACTGATTTCAGATGGAAAAACCATCGGTGTTGTCGTGTATAGGGGTTCTACTCCACCATTACCACACGGCTTACATATTGCCCTGTTTTTGTGTGCTGCTGACCTTAATAGGCAAAATGAATAGTTATTTGTTGTACGTGAGTGCAAAGTTGTTTTTTAACCGCGTGCTCAATTTTGATGACCGAGCTAGCGAAGGATTCTAAAATTGAATCACGAGCGTAGCGAGTGATTCAAAAATTAGAATCCTGAGCGATAGCGAGGGAATCAAAATAGCACAAGGTGAAAAATCTTTGCACTCGAGTGCAACACGTAACTTTTCATCCCCCCCAACGAGGAAATTGCAAAATACAAAAAAAAATACAATCACAACAGTTTCTGTTTTCACCCAGAAATTTCCACAACACCCTCCCATTAACCCAAACACACTCTCAACACCCACCCAGAAACACCCACAACATTCACACCCGCAATACACACCCATCCACTCAGACACACCCAAAAAACACCCATTCACCCAGAAACACCCATTCACCCAGAAACACCCTTAAAACACCCATTTACCCAGAAACACCCAAAAAACACCCATTCACCCAGAAACACACAAAACATCCATTCACCCAGAAACACCCACAAAACACCCATTCACCGAGAAACACCCACAAAACACCGATTAAACCAGAAACACCCAAAAACCACCCATTCACCCAGAAACACCTACAAAACACCCAATCACACCCAAAAAACACTCAATCACCCAGAAACACCCACAATTCTCACCCATCCATTCAGACACACCCACAAAAACCCATTCACCCAGACACACCTCCAACAGCCACCCATCCACCCAGCCACACCCGCAACATTCATCCAGACACACCTGTAAGTACCTAATAAAAATTACTCCGAGACGGTCAATCAGCTTGAGTCAAGCACGTTGATTTTCTGTATGTTTTTGTTCCGTTGCTAGCGTAAACAAATCAAACAGACCTAAAAAGCTTTTAAATGCTTGACTCAAGCATCAAGCAAGCGTTGTAGACGATCAAAATGTTTAAAGCAAGATTGACGCCAAGCTGATTGACCGTCACGGAACTCCTAGGTTTTAACAAATTTATGACGTGAAAAGAAAATGGCGCGCGCAAAGCAAATTACAAAAAAAGTACACCAAGAAGGTTCCAAGTCTGAGTTTTGAACAAATTAAAATAGGTTGTATGACAATTTCGGCACAATGGAGGTAGAAATAAATATGTATAATGATGTTTTGAATTCACAAACTCATTGCACACGATGTTCTAAATTCAAATTTACTTTAACCTCTAGAGGATAAAAACGGCTTTTGCACTCAGATATCGAAGAGCAAAAACGCCTTTTCCGAGATGGTGCGATGAAAATAATGTTTGTCGTATCAATCCGACGAGACGGTCAAAAGATTTAAATGGTATTTAGAAAAAGATCGATTGAATTATAGTCTACGAAATAGGATTACAATTACTGAGAAACAAAGTCAAAGTTAGATGTGTTTATTAGATAGGCTGCGACCGTAGTAAAGGTAAAAAATGTACAAACAGCATACTGAGAACTCTGATTTCTATGCCGCTCCCTAGGCGACCATTTTGAACTCGCTTCATAGCCAAAAGGTACCTACTACAAAACTGATGAGTACCTTTTTGCTATGAAGATACTGATAGTTAATTAATTATTAACTAAAATACCTACCTATTTATCAATTGCTTCTATGCAACAAATAACGTAGCCCCGACTCATCCCATGGGTGTCGTAAAAGTAGACTAACTGCCGCACTCAGAGACTTCAATTAACTTTAATAAGTATTTAATGTCAAAAATTTTCATTCAAATCTAGATCATAGACCCGGCAAGCATAGCGACTAATTTTAAATTGTCATTTTTTGACGCTCATTAACGTTATTTGACGTCTCTGAGTGCGGCAGTAAGGGAGATTGCCTGGTGTAGCCCAATTAACACCTTGGGGCACCCGAATGGTGGAGGGCGAACCACCAACAACAGCATACCCAAAGAGGGTTGGTGTCAGGCAGGCGGCCGGGCTGTAAAACCTAACCCAAAATATTTAGCAGTATGGATTGGAATGTTGTCATTCCAATCACTCTCACCACTAGCGACACCACCAACTGCCAGGATAGATTGGTGGCCCTGTATGTTATTATTTACTATAATTCATATCACAATATTAAGCCGTTAGCCACGATCACACAATTCCACTTCAATATCACAATTTTTCAGTTATGTTATAAAGATCAGCCCGATATAAACACATTCAATGTCAGTGACGCAATATTACATAGACAGTGACAATGGCGCCATGCAATATTGCGTCGCACGCAATGTGTTAATTTCGCTGCGTGAGTTCAGAAGAACTATTCTGTAGCTGCCGAAACAAGGCACTTGAAGCAAGATAGGCTTATATTAAAATAAAAAAATAAAAAATAGAAACATAAATATACTCAGATAATTTTATTCCCAAAAAAACATGGCTTTACAAGTTTATCACACTATGAATATGTACTACTATGTCACAAACGGTTGTTATGCGTTCTAATTTTTGAGCAAATTCATTGGCCTGTAGTTTGTTCTGTAACAATTGGTAGTGAGTGCGTAAATAAAGAAACTGGGGACTTACCGCCTAACTCGATTGCTGATGATAGCTAAATTGCAATGCACTGCTTACGGCTATAGCAGACGTCCTGAATTTTTAGGCGGCACGGATTTTGTGCCAAATTCATACAAAATCATTCGGTGATCATTCGTTCAAAGCTATCGCTAATAGTTTAGGTACATTTGGTGCGAAATTACAGCATGACGTCATTAACTATAGCTTTTGCTTTAGCAATCGAGTTAGGCGGTAGGCCCCCAGGTAGGTACACTATTTTTTATTGTACACTACTATTAGTTTAAAACATTCGCAAATCTTGCTGAGAGAAAACTGTGCATTCTCTTGGATTTACTATGAGGGTGCAGACAGAGACGAGCCATATCTAGGGGTTGTGGTACAGGTTTCGGATTCAAAGAATTTAAGTCCAAATAGCACTCATCTCTACCAGCCTAGCTCAATTGTTCATGAAATATTTTTTAAATGTCTACCAAATGATGTCATTTGAACTATACATAAGGCCTACATTGGCGGCATGGCACCGCGTGCCGAGGCGTCCTTAGGCAGGCATGCCGAGGCGTTCTTAGGTCTTGTCTTTCCGCGGTAGGTATTTCTTGTTATCCCAAAGATTGCTCAAGCGTTCCGAGGGATGCCGGCCGACACGGCATGCATAAGCATCCCACGGCATTGTTTTTGTACCTGTGACCTTCAACATTGAAAGGGGTATAGGGCCCTAGGGCCCAACCTTGTATGGACGTTAGTTTCACATTTTAACAATTTTGTACCTCAATAAAACCGTACCTCGGTTTGAAATGCACAATTTATTTTTAAAGTTTTTTTTGTAGTTCCCGGTTTTAAGAGAAATTAACGTAGAAAGCACCTAATTTTAGGTTATAATCTTACAAAACAAACGTTCTTTTTTAAAAAATTTACTTTATATGGCACATGATAAATCGTAATTCTTAGAATTTTGAGAGTTCTCAAAAAAGCTTGAGACAATTTTCCTTCAGGTACAAAATGGGCGGAAAAATGGGCATACTCCTTTCAACTTTATTTTCATACTCTTTAGTTATATTTTTATTAGTAGCTAAAAAATACCTCGCCATGCCGTGCCGCCAATCTGCGCCGACCCTAATTATACTTATCGACATGGGAGTTTCCTGCGTCGCAACTCAGCCTGGCCGCCTTGGTCCGGTTCATTTCTCGCCATTGACTAGAATACGGGGATATTTAAATCTTAACCTACAAAATACCGCTGTCACCTGCCGTAACACTTTGTGCGGCCACCGCATCTTACATAAATGTAAGTTGATTAGATGAAAATGAAATTCAATGAATGAGATGTTACTAATAATTTAGTTAGAAAGGGATGCACGTTTGTATCAAAATTATCAACCTCACTCATTCGTGCAAGGCATGTTTCAAAGGAAGGAGCAGTCTTATAAGATGTTACATTTTAAGATGATAATGTTCATTTTGTTCATACTGGACATTAAATACAAATAAGGGAAAAGTCATACCAAAATAAAATAAAAACAACCAACTAAAAATACTCAATAGTACTTTTTATTGGCATTATTTTAGATGCATTTCTTCCTACATTGAGGGAAAATTCCAGAACAAAATCTAAGCCATCATTGGATCGATCATTGGATTTACTAAAGCATAAAACCATCTGTTTCAATGATAGAATGCATTTGATAGATTGGCTACGGGGGCAGATTACAAGCTATAGAAATACAAAAATAAGACATGACCTCATAAGCTTTACTAGTAAAAAAAGGAATGAAGTTTGTTATGTTGTGGGTTGTATGTAAAAACCCACAGCAAAACTAGAATAAGGAAAAGACATTGCATCAAAGCAAATTGAAATTAGACCACTTTGTGATGATTTTTTAATGATGAATGTGAATGAAGGATGGTGGCAAAGATATAATACAGCCCGAGGTCCATTATAAGGGCCTTGTAGCTGGAAATGTTAAATAGAGGTAATTCTAGTTCAATGGTAAGTGGCAATAATTAATACCACTTATATTTTTTGCAAAATATATAGTCACTGTTGTGCTAAGATTTTTTTGTTATAGATAAATCTTTTGTAGTCTATATGTCGGTAATTGTAACTACTTATTATCCCAACAGAAAAAAAAAATGTTATTAATTGTAATGCACCGAAAGGGTTGTTAGTATCAGATTATACATAAAACTTACCAACTGTTACTTACCAACCGATTCCATACTTACTAGAAAATTACCTTTGAAAATGAACATCACATTATTATTGTTTTTTTACATTAATGGTCTCATCACTACTTTACTAATGCTCTCCATTAACATCTCACAGTTTTTAACTCATTGTTTAAGCCTTTGTGATCACAATACACAAACACAACCAGACACATGTTTCACAGAGCTTCTCAGAAGCTACATCACAACAGTGACTTGTACTTTGAAGAAGTACATGAGAGCACAATACTTCAACAGGCGAGACACAACTTTTCCACTTGATTGTATTACTGACTGACACAAACTCACTCAGGTTTAAAAAAACTACAACTTGTGATAAAATATTCTATTTGGATGTTCACACACACACACTACACATCACATAACATACACTGAATAAGTTTAACCTACAACTCAAAATTATGTTTAAATATACACTTATCAATATGAAGTCTAAAGGAAGCTAGCAAAAATGTAAACTACATTCTCAATTGCAATAGATAATTGCTGTCACTACAACTGTGAGGGTTCACAGCACTTCACAATGAATAAAAATTTGTGAACTTCCACAAAACAATTGGTTAAAACCACCTCACATCACTACACATCACAAATACATAATGTTATTTTAATATAACTGCAAAACAATCTGGAACTTTTATAAAACTTAATCTAAGAATATAAACGCAATGATATATAAAATAACTATCGTAAAAAAATATATGAATTCTAAGCTGATCCACCTCTGACCACTACAATTACCAGATGGTCTTCTTTAAGGCTTTCTTCTGTAAGATTGTGACAAGTTCGCTTTAAGAGCTCTGTTGAAAACTGGCAAGGGGGGAAGCTGTACAAGACACCTGTGGCCTCAGTTTCCTTGTTTAAGAGAGATATTACACCGGCAGCTTCTTTTTGTTTTAAGTAGGACACCAAATTCCTCATTGGTCTGGTTTGGATGCTGGAATCTTCATTTGTGATTGAACCTGTGGACCCAGCTACACCCAAGAAGATTGCATGAGAGCTGGATGTGGCTATGCGTTTTTGAACATCATCAAGCTTTGGCTGATCCAATCTAAGCCGTTGAGTGATTCTCAACTGATTTTTACCATCTTCATCCTTCATAAGGCTG
The DNA here is from genome assembly GCA_963931975.1 of Cataclysta lemnata. Classification (NCBI taxonomy): domain Eukaryota; kingdom Metazoa; phylum Arthropoda; class Insecta; order Lepidoptera; family Crambidae; genus Cataclysta; species Cataclysta lemnata. Next base: position 9,880,636 of record OZ008356.1, on the reverse strand, counting down.
TCAATAATTTCGGAATCACCATCAGTGAGGTGGAACTTTGTTGGAAACAGTGAATTTTTAAGAATGAGTGCCCCATTCCAAATTGTAGTGGCTTTGCGTACAACTTCTGGCAAAGTTCTAGATGATGCAAGCATGCCTCCACTACGGCGTGGTGATCCATCTGAATCACTGTCTGGTGACCGTCGTCGCGGCGATCGTGAACGAGAACGATCCACACCGGGTTCTCGGGATCCTGAACGACGAGCACGTCCTTCATATTCACCATCTGCTGGTGCTCTTCTCCATTCTTCATCACGGTAATCACCAGTTCCGTGATATGCCCCACGGTACGCACCACGTCCACGACCACGATGACCACCTCTACCCCTGTAACCTGGAGCACCATAGCCATAGCTTTCATCCCAAGTACCTTCATAACCCTCATAACCTTCAACTGGCCTTCCATCTTCTCCAACAGGTGGAGCATATGTTTTAGGCCTGTATGGATTACCATTTCCAACATCAGCGAAATCAATCCGTAAACGCCTTTCAGGACCACCAAGAGCAAAACCTCTCATTTCCTTGACAGCTGCCTGTGCAGCATCTATAGAATCATACAAAATGTATGCATGTGTTTCACCTTTCGCATATTCAATCTTTTTGATTGCACCAAATCTGTCAAACTCTCTTTCAAGTTGAGCTACTGAAGTCCACAGTCCCAAACCTCCTACCCATACACGTGTAGTGGGAGTAGCTTTACCATAGCCAATTTTACACTGAAATTTGCCAATATATTGCCCAGACAATTCAACTTTAGCTCTGTGTGCCATATCTAAAGTTTGATACCGGACAAAAGCAAATGCATTTCCTGTACCTGGTGGTGGCCGTTTGATGTCAATATCTTCTACAATACCATAACGCCCAAAAATACGTCGCAGCTCTTCATCAGATATATTAATCTCTAAATTGCCAGCAAACAATGTCCTAGTGGCCAGTGGATCATCTTCTGGCTGGACATGATGCAAGTAGTTTGGAAATTTATCTTTTTTATTTTCCATTTTCTCAAATGGTGGGTGATGGGGACGTGGCATGTATGGGCGGGGCATGTAATGAGGATGGGGCGGGTGGTGCATCGGAGGCCTGTGATGCATTGGTGGACCATGAGGTCCTGCCATAGGATACTCGTGCATTGGAGGACGAAAGTCTCGATGATGAGGTGGTACAGAAGGAGGGATACCATAGGCCCTATCATCCGGAGGTGGTCTTCTGCGCTCTTGTGCTGGAGACCAAGCATATGAATAAGGACGATCATAGTCTGGTGGAGTAATGCTCCTTTGTCTGTTTCGGTATTCTGAACGTACTGGTTCATAGACAGGATCAACAATAGCCACTTTATCATACAAAATTATTCTTGGTTTAGCATGTTTAGCATCTCTAGCATCATCCGCATTACGGAAACATACATACGCTAACCTTTCATCCAGTTCATGACAAATTTTTATAGAGAAATCACCAAATTTTTTGAACTCTCTATACAGAGTATCCTTTACAATTTCATCAGACGCTTTCGGGTGCAACGCACTAACACAGAGAACTTTATAGTATGGACGTGAAGTGTCTTCCCGGACCTCTCGCGATCGCGAGTAATCATCTCGATGAGGTGATACGTACCGACCGCGGGGGCTAGGGGACCGCACGCGACGTCGCACCCTTTCAGGTGTAACGCGTTCATCGGAGCTGTCGTCGTATCTCCCAATGCTACTACGAGTTCTCTTTGAACGCGGCATACTGTCCCTCGAAGAACTTCGCTTCATGTTACGAATTTTCACCGTGATACGATCTCTATCTCTATCGGTACGCGGTAATCCAATCATGAAAGCTCAGTTTGATGAACCACTATCTGAAATGCACAACATTACACGTCACTTCAAAATGTCCGGTCCCCGATTACCGTTCGTTAGTTCAAGACTTTTGGTGATAATTTCTTACCACACAAACTAAGAATTAGCAACAGAGTTCGCTATTCACTATACACAATAATAATTCAACACAATTATTCACAAAGTTTAGACACAAAGTTTGACTACACAACTAATTAGACTCAAAAACCACGATCATTCGAACGTAGGCACGCACAACGAAGTTGATTTTTAATATGGACGCCGCCCCGCCCGCGCCCGTCTTCTCGTCTCGTCCGTCATGTTGTAAAATAGTCTATGGTCCCCCATTAGAACACGAGAAACCGGATATGATCTAATTATTCTATGTGTTTTTTTTTAATTGTCCCTGTATTTTAGGGAAAGCAAAGAGTCTAGCCCATACAGCCAAGTCTTTAGTGTATATTTTATCTTTAGTCTTAAGAAATAATGAGTGGGTGAAATATATGAATGAAATGTATTTACGTTAAAATATGGGTGTCACACATTTTAACGCATCTAGGGAGTGCTTGGAGCGAATTTAATGGTAGCAGAGTTCATGATGGTGCCTGATGAGGTGGACAAACCCACTTTTTAAAATAGTCTTCACCACAACATCAAACACATCATAAGACTTATTTTCAATGATTCTGCATTATTGCACATCAACACGGATGCTTGTGCATCAAAATAACACCACTTTCACTGCACAAAATCCACTCTGTAACAATTTTTGAATTAGTGAAAATAAATCTGACTGACACCACGAAACGCGCCAAATATTCCCCTTATTCTATGTGTATCTATAGTGCTTTTTATTTATCTTTTTTTTATTCTCCCTATATTTTAGGAAAGGCATAGGGTCTATCCCATACAGCCAAGTCTTTAGTGTATATTTTATCTGTAGTCTTATGTGTTCAGCCAAACCTTTTTTATATTTATTTAATTTAACACCCTGGCAGCCTTTTTTGACATATATTTGTATATTTTCTAATATTTTATTTTTTATGTCATATATGTCACTCCTATTAGTTCTCAACCATAGAGGACAATAATACTACGGATATAGAGAGCCCGCTCGCCGATTTTTTTTGTTAACCGCTAATGTCAATTCATTTCACACTAGCTCTATCTACAAATTCCATCCGACCTTTGATTGAGTGGGTGTCAATGTGTGCGTGAGCTTATACGTATTTACCCAGCCATAAACGTGTTGATTTAATTTAATATTACGTATTAGTTTATTGCAAGATCCTTATAAATCGGTAACTGTTAGAATTTTAAACAGTTACGGACAATAAAGAGTTACATTAAACATCAATACAAATATAAACATCGACATTGCTTACAAATACGCAATATTAAACTAAATAAACACAACTATTTCTATTCATCCTAAAATAAACGCTTTCCAACATGGGTTCATATCATAAAATAAAAATCAAATGTATTTGCTACAATTTATATTGTAAATGGTAAAATATACATAAATAATAAAAATTATGGACATATGCCATGAAAGTAATTAGGTCAGTTAAATGTATTAAAAAACTAAAAGACGGAAATAATAAAATTCAATTAAATGAGATAAAGGCTTCTGTAAAAAAAATATAAGAACAATCAGGGTTCAAAAATTATTAGGGACAACATTAGGTTAGGGATATTACTTTTAATCCCAAACATATGGGCTTGATGCAATGTTCACAAGAAATATAAACCAGTAGACCTATTCCCTAACTTTTTTTGACAGTTGAAAGTGATGATCACTGAACTATTTACTTATCCATTACTACTTTACTGTAATGCTATTATAACACTTGTCCTGTGATAACAGCAATGTATTAGTAAATAGTTCGGTGATCATCACTTTCAACTGTCAAAAAAAGTTAGGGAATAGGCCTACAGGACCCACTTAAAAACTTTTTCGGTAATATAAGAAGTTATGGCGAGAGAAATACGGCACCTAATACAATATCGTTTAAAGGTGTCTATAAGTCTTTACTACTTAATAATTTTAACTCGCCCCATTCCCTTCACGCAAACTGCGATATACTTCTTATATTACCCCAACAATGAGGTACCACAAAGTCCTCGTGGGTCAAACACAGAGGAAATTGTGGTGCCTTTTAATCAATTACATTCTGATGTAGTTAATGCAGGTCAGAGTAATTATGTCAGTTGGTCCCACCAACTGACATAATTACCCTGACCTGATCCTAGGAAAATATATGAAAAAAATAAGTAAGAGTTGTAAAAAATGTAAAGTAGTGATACAGTGATCTTGAAACAGATGCCTGGAAATACAGCGGACACGGGTTCGATTCCCACATCAAGACCATAATTTTTCTAAATTCTTTTTCTAATCACCAAAATATTTCTACATAGATACATAGTAATTAAATATAAAGGTAAAAAAGATACATAGCCAATTGCAAAAGTTTGCAATACAATCCAAAAGCTTAGAAAACGGTTGAAAAACAAAAAATTCTGGTGACAAAAAATATAGTCCCCAATACAAAATATTGTAGCGAAATTTTTAAAAATCATGTCTTAAAAATGTGGAAAAATTAAATTAAATTAATTCGTATTTTGATTATAATTTTAGCATTAAAAATTTTTCTAACATTATAAATGTTAGAAAAATTTAGAATTTTTGGTTAGGAAAAGTTCATAAAATTGTACTCTTGATGCGGAAATCGAACCCACGTCCTCTGCGATGTCCCTTTTAATTGTATAAAACACAAAAATGAATTAAAAACCTACTTCGAGAACACTACAGTGACAGCAATTAATTTGTGTTAATTTTATGAACAAAATATTTTAACTAATTTTTGCAGTACAGGAAAGGGTCACAATAGCGTTATAGTAATGTAGACTACTACATTACTATAACGCTATTGTGATCAGTAAATACATAGCTCGGTGATTATCACTAAAATAAGTTAGCGTATAGTCCCAAGGAGTATATAATACACTACGTCACAGACTACTAAGAGATACTACGTATCACGTGCACTACGTTTATATAGTCCCAAAGAGAATACAATCCTATAGTCCTACAGTTATTCTTGATTCACAAAGTTGTTTTTTTTGCTGTTGTTTTTTAATTCTCCCTATATTTTAGGGAAGGCAAAGGGACTAGCCCATACAGCCAGGTCTTTAATATATATTTTATCTGTAATCTTATGAAATAATGAGTGGGTGAAACCCTAACGTAGAATGGGTATTAGCAAATGAAGATCTGGCTCAAAGGTCTTAGCAACCAAGCCAAAAAACCTCAAAAAAAAAATGAGGGTGAAAAGTATGAATGAACTGAATTTTACGTTAAAATATGGGTGCCACATATTTTAACGCATCTAGGGAGTGCTTGGCCCGAATGGTAACAGAGTTAATGATGGTGCTTGATGAAATGGATAAAACCACTTTTTATAGTGATCTTCACCACAACATCAAACACATCATGAGACTTATTTTCGATGATTCTGCATAATTGCACATCAACACGAATGCTTGTGCATCAAAATAACACCACTTTCACTGCACAAAATCCACTCTGTAACAATTTTCTAATTAGTGAAAATAAATCTGACTGACACCACGAAACGCGCCAAGCACTCACCCGGTTTTTTTGCGTGATCTTTAAAATCATATGCGCCGTAGTGATGTCCTTACTACTTACAAAATTATCGATAAAAAATCTATTTTCGTAAATTTGAGTATCAAGTGTACTTGAGATGTTTCATTAGTTTAATACATATAAATATTGTCTATTGCAATATATTATAATATAGTATATCATATATAGGGTTATTTATAAAACAACAAAAACCTCCCATGGCTAGATAGCTAACATCATTAACAACAACGTTTGTTGTATGAGTTTTAATATAATGCAAAACATTGCGCAAAATTATTCGAATGTGTTCATCTCTCATTATCATCATCAAAAGTTCTTCTGTGTTCAACTCCACTTATTTTTCAGATCTCAGCGTGACTTGTTGAAAGGCGATGAGAGTCATGGCTGCAAAACATTAGAGAGTGGATCGGCATTAACTCCGAAAAGCTGTTTCGGTTTGCGACTGACAGAGATGAATATAAAAATCTGACGGCTTATCTTCCGAATTGAAGAGGCACTAGAAAAAGAAGACAGCGTGACTGCCGCCTTGCTACACGATGCCCGTCGGGTGTGATCGTTGCCTGCAACCGCATAAGAGCCTCGTACTCCACTATTCGTAAGTTACATAACCTATCTTTCCGATATGGTTTGATAGCTCAATTCCTGAAGCTAATGAGTGGTTTATTTCAGAACCAGATTTCATTGATTGGGCAGAACCAGACCTTCGGGCGCGTTACACATATTCCGCTATGGTAAGTGGTGAACAATAAATTGAATTGGTGATGACCAGCGTAAACTCAAACGATACTATTTACTAATCTCAACTTATTATTTCAGATCTAAATGTCCTGCTTACTTGCTCACACAACATTGCAAAAACGTGTGTTGATCGATCAGCTAACATCTGAAGACTCCGCCTAGAATATGAGATCAGAAAATTACCAACAATTTAATTTCCACATTGTAAACATAACTTATATTTTTTGTTGTGAAATAAATTGTATTAAATGATTACACGTAATTGAATAATACTCAATATTTTCAAACGAACAGAGGTTTTTATTTTGCTTTTGTAGGATTAAAAAAACCTGTCTGCAAGTTCCGCAAGGCAGGGGGGGTACCCATTCGTTTTTATCGATATCGACACATTCTGTAGCGTACACCACATCCTTAGTTTGCTTTTGTAGCATGTTGGCATTACTTTTTTATCTGTCTCTGTTGGTTGGTACGAGATCTTATCCTAAACTGCGAGGTCTGCGAGTCAAAATTGTCAAAAAGCTTGATTGAAATCCCGACTCATAAACGTAGTGTATTACAGTCTGTCGCAACTTCATACAGAAAAAACGTTCTATGAAAATTAAGTGAATTTTAATGGCGACTATATCTGTCTCACTCTATTCCTCAACCTTTCTCGTTCTTGGGTGAAAAGTCATCCATCTGTCACACTGTCAGCGCTACGATCGTTTAGTTGTATTAATAAAACAATTAATTATTATTAAAGTTTATGTTGATCGGCGGATCGGCTTCTGAAAGCGTGTTCCCTTAAGTATTCTCTTTGTTCCTTAACATAAATATTTAAGGTGAATCATCTATAACATGAAATATAAAAAGTGTGAAATTTGTGATTTGAAATCCGCGCGAAAAAACAACACATAACGATTTTTTATGGCCCAATTTCCTACGGATGAGCTTCGGTGAGTTGTTCATTAACAATTTAACATTTGTATGAATTTTAATGATACAATTGGATGCAAATATTAATAATTTCATTCAAAACAGTGGCAAAGAGAAACAGTGGTGCAAAAATAGTGTTGTTATGATCACATGGTTAAAAATCGATATCGATACTTTTAATTTTAGTTGTAAAGAATGGGTGAAGATGACGGGGAAAGAGGATCTAGCCTTTATACCCATTGAGAAACTCCATCAATTGAAATTTGTTTGCGGAAAGCATTTCGCCGACAAGGATTTTAACAAAAAGAGAACTCATCTAAAGAAAACTGCAGTTCCATCAATACGACTCAATGGTAAACCACTTCCAGATGAAAAATTAGAAGGATTTCCTTATCACATTTTTAGAGATCAACTGGCAGCAATAGAAGGCAAGTACAGGACTTTTTTTTATGTAAAACAGGTTTTGGGTTTGGCACCTTATTTCAAGGAAATTCTAAGGATAAACCAATTATGAGGAATGGGCAGCAGCGTTCCTCTTATACCATCTAGCAATAGCAATGTACTGTGACTTTTGTGCCTGATAAATGGCAATAGACTCGCCACCTATTACATGGGACCTAACATAATTGGTGAAACGTGGGTGCTATCACCTCTGCCTACCCCTTCGGGGATATAGGCGTGATTTATGTATGTATGTATGTACCTTATTTCAACTAATGAAATGTATGCAAATGTGTTGCGCTCTTTGGCGGTTCTCATTATAAAATAGATTGTTTATGTGTAGGTGCATTACTTACTTTAGCTTCTTCTTTTTAGAGGTGCCATCCACTTGTTCATTGGCTAATTCTACAAATATCACAAAAGAAACTCCAATGGCTTTAGATATCAACTGTGAAAAGATTTATTATGAGTGTGATATCCCACGAGTAGAGTATAGTGTAGATGTCTCTACCAGTCAAAAACTCATTTTTGTAAAAGGTATTTACTTAAAAACTAATTTTTTATACCTTCAAAGCAATACTTTATACAACTTGATATAAAAAAATCTTCAAGGTAATACTTTATACAACTTAACAAACAAATTGATTGTTTAATTGCAGATGTGTCGGGTATTTTTTCTTTTCCTGAAACGAAAGATGAATCGAAAAAAAATGAGATAATAAAAGAGAGTAAGGCTTTGCATGGTCAGTTAAAATCTTATATAATATTTATTAATTATTGGTAATTAATATAGTTCTTTAATGCATTATATTTATTTAATTTAAGTTGTAAGAAAGCGACGACCTAAGCCTATTTCTAAAATTTGTAACGTCCAGTTAAGTCCTAGAAAGAAGAAATTTATTCGAAAATTAACAAAATATAAATATAGATTAAAAACAGTGGAACAGAAACTTAAAAAATTTGACAATATTAACTCTAAGGCATTAAAAACTATGTTATTGTCAGGAAGGAAAAATCAGAACCGTTCTGCTCAGGGTTTACCCTGAGCAGAACGGTTCTGATTTTTCCTTGGACAGAAAGTGATAAATCACTAGCTATAGCAATGTATAAAAAATCTCCTAAGCTGTATAGATATATAAGACAATTAATACCGTTGCCCAGCATAAGGACTCTACAGAATATACTTAGTAAAATGCCCATAACACCTGGAATTCAGTAAGGTTATTTTGAATCATCTTAGCAGAAAATTAAATGAATTGTCTCCTAAAGATAAAATATGCGTACTTTTATTTGATGAGATGTCACTAAAGAAGAGGCTTATATATAATTGCGCTAGTGATAATGTTGAAGGCTATCAGGATCTAGGTGAACACGGTCGATCTGGAGAAATAGCTGACAAAACTTTAGTATTATTATTGCAAGGTATTCATAAGAAATTTAAACAGCCTCTTGCTTACTATTTTGTGAAAGGAACAATATCTTCTGAAAAATTAGTAGTGATTATTAAAAATGCCATAAAAGTTGTTTATTCTCTTGGGTTTAAGATAATTGCCACAGTATGTGACCAGGGACCGACTAATGTTGGTGCCCTTAATTTGTTAAAGAAGTTCACCGGACAGCCTTCAGATAGTAATTTTTTTTTGTGGATGATATCAAGGTTTATATTATCTATGATATACCACACTTATTCAAGTCGATAAGGAATAATTTTCTGGAAGGAGGGCAAATTATTTTTGATGGCAAAAAAGCCGATTGGTCGCACTTAGTTGAACTACAAGAAAAGAACAAGGAAACTCTTCATTTCAAAAAAATTACTGCACTTCATGTCAATCCGAAATTCCGCGCTAAAATGAAAGTGAAACTAGCCGCATAAATACTAAGCAATGATGTAGCAGCAATTTTAAAATTATTTGCACAAACATTTAGAAATGAGCGCCAATTTGACGGAAGATTAAAACGTGATGCGATTTTGCAGACAGCAGATGTTATTGAGCAATTCGATAAAATATTTGACTGTACAAACGGGCCCGCGTCCAAGAAAGATGTGAAAAAAGGAATCCGAGTAAACGTGTCCAATAACAGCGTTCATCATAAATTGTGGCCAGAATTTAAAAATAAAATAAAAAATATGTACTTTTTGAAGTCCAATACTCAATTAAGATTAAGAAACGTTCGCTGTGTAAATGGATACTGTACATCCATATCATCTTTTCAAAATATTTGGAGTTACGTCCAATCAATTGGATTAAGTATCTTAATTTGCGACAGCTTAATCAGGACGCATTGGAAAATTTGTTCGGCTTAATTCGTCAACATTCCCCTACCAATCAAAATCCTACATGTCACCACTTCACAGCCGCCCTTAAAACGTCGATTTTAACAAAACTAAGCACTCCTATTAGGGGCGCTAATTGTGAAGTTGATGATAACCAATTGATGTTGGACTTTCACGATTTAGTGTTCTCCAATTCCGAAGCTGAGGATATGATTATTACTGATCACGCTTACATAGCGACTAGCGATGTACATGACAGTAATAATCCTGTCTAGCACTTACCAGATTCAGAATATGATTACATACAAGAGACTTTATTTGAAAATTTTGATAAACAACCAGTTGTTTATGTCAGCGGCTATCTGGCTTCGGTTTTAGTAAAAGATACAAAATGTGATACTTGTTGTGATAGTTTAAGAACCAACACGCCAGAAAACAATAAAATTTATAATTATATAGCTTTAAAGGAATGGTGGAAAGACAAATTATCTCTCACTTATCCGACTCTAGAACTCTGTCAAACAGTAGAAAGATGTGTCTCTGTGTTCAAGCGTGATGTAATACCTTATCTCCATAACAACGATATAGGTAAATATAGCCGTTTAATGATGTTAAAAGAGGTGAGTTTACTGTGGTTATGTAAAGACCACAATAAACATGTCATGGACGCGTTGCTGTTTCGTTTGACGGTTTTATTAATACGAAACGAATGTAAAAGGATAAATTCATCTATAAATGAAGTAGAGCAGTCGAATTCAGACCGAAACAAAATTGCTCAATTAATTAGTTCAGCAAAATAAAGAATATTGTGGTTAGAAAAAAATGGAAAAATAATAGATTCGATTCCCGCAGCAAGACTATAATTTACGATCTTTAACGGAATTCCCTTATCTTAAATTTAAAAGCCAAATTAAACAAAGACTTGTAAAAAAGGGATATTATACGGTTATAGGCTACGTTAATGATAAAGATGCGTGGATATAGCTTTTGTATGGTAAATAGACAAATTCACGTGTATATTTCTGTATCAAGTATCACATTTTGTATTGTAGTCGCGTCGTTATGATAAAGTCCTAGTAACCATACTAGAAGTAGTTAGTCTAGCGGTTGCGAGAGCACAAAGAAATCTTACAACCAACAAAAGCCTCGTAAATTTCACCAAACAAGGCTCAACATCGAAATGCAATCACAAACCGTACTCAATTTTAAGTTCGGCTCCGGACTGGACTCTTCTGATGGACTCGTATGAAAAACACTACAAAATACCAAATGACGTAGTGGTTTCAACATCTAGACCGGATATGCTACATTACTCGAGACTACCCAAGCGTGTACTTCTGCTTGAACTGACCGTACCATGGGGAACGAACATCCCAAAGACCACGCTATAAAAACCAATAAGTACTTTGATTTAACAAACTAAAACACAAAAAATTGCTACATTGTTGCTTTGTATGCTGTAGAGGTGGGAGTGAGGAGTATATACTTTGTAAGAATTTTTAATTTATTTATCGAATGAAAACCGATAGAAAAAAACTGGAAATAAAATAATTTTGAATGGATATAAATATTTTTTTAATTTTTAATTATTTCAATCTTGAAAGTGAACACATACTTCGTTTTTTAATAAATGTACTGCCCATAGATTATGGTTAGCCTTGATAATTTATTTATAACATCTACTTGTTTGATTCAGTACTTTAAAGTTAAAAAACGAGGTATAGGGTCTCAGTAGAAATTTTAAAATTATTGTTTTTAATAAAGTGCAGGTCGATGCGTTCATCGATATCGATAAAATTTTGAATAGCAAGTGGCACATCTCTATTTTGCCCTAGGTTGGCAGAACTCTTTGTTTATCAGTTTTTAGGTTGGCTACGTTGAGGTACTAAATTTTGACATTTGGTCGGATTAATTTTGCTCTATGGAGTCCCGTCTCTTCTTACGTAGTATTGTATTCTCTTTGGTGTATTATATACTCTTTTGGTAGACTTTGGAATTTGGAATCAAATCGTATCATCAACAAAAGTATAAACTGTTTACTGCATGTTTACTGTTGTTTCTAAGTATCTGAATTCTGAAATTCAGCACTGAACTAATGGCGGTATTATTCCACGATGATGTGATGACATAGAAGTCATAGTTGACTTGAAAGTGAATAAAACATGGATATCCTTATTAATATAAATAATCAGTCAATTGGAAGAGATAAATTAGCACGGTTGGCTTTGTTTCTTACTTACCTTTTTAGCTGCACTAACCATATTTTACTAAGCAATTCAATTTCAGATTGTTCCAATACACAAGCCGTTTATTATGGCATCAATTAGAAACTAGAGATGCAAATAAATATTCAATTGATAGAATAAAAAACTTAGAACAATCACTTGGTACCTTCAGGAAAAGTGAGTACTTACCTGCTTTATAAGTACGTACTATTAATGTTAAATAAAAACTGTTGTAATAATAATAAATGTTATGCCCAACAATTGGCAGAGGTGTATCAACACCCACATTTTGCTTTTTTCAGTCCTTTAAATAGTGTGGGTATTGTCCTTTACCGAGCATGTAGATTGCAGTATTGATGGGTGGTAAACCAGAAAGACTGTGGCCCATTCTTGATTATTCAAAATGGCCTTCAAATCAAAACAGAGTGAATGGCTTAATGATGCCTTATTTAGTTTAGTTTAGCTGGGCCTTTTTCGCACTTAGCCCCCCGATTGGGCCATTGTATGTGTCCTGTTATGTCATCTGATGTCTGACCTATATTAATGGAAGAGTAAAAATAATGCGCCAGCCTCAGATAAACTGGAAGAAGAAGACACAACATAAACCACTAAAGCTCTTTAATGTCTTTAATTTGTTACAGTTTTAAGACTTGGGCGATGTATGGACTTCTGCTACTTGGCAATGAACTGTAGCCATATAGAAAATCCATTTTTGCGTGGCACTCTGACAACAAGCAAATTAGCACACTCTTTATATCTATTCTCAGATCACATTGTGTGGCTAACTAAAGCAGGCTTCATTAAAACAGACACTGACGAATGGAATCGGACAGCTAACAAGTTTTGGCTGTTGTCAATTTTTGCGAACCTTGCCAGGGATATGTATGAAATTGTACTTTTATTGCAATCAAACAAAAATACTTTACTCATGCCCTCCAGGTTAATAGGGGACTCCACCATTAATATGAGCCTAGAAAGAACTGCCAGACAGCTCTATATGTTAATATATTATCACAAGGATATCTTTATTGACACTTTAAAAAACTCTTGTGACATATTCATTCCTTTGACTGCGTTAGGCTTTACTAAGTTAAACCCTAGCTCAGTGGGTGTATTAGGAGCTATTTCTTCCCTAGCTGCTATAGTAACACTAGTCAAACCAATGACAAAATTAGTACCTGCTTAAAATTTGGTCTTATTCAATGTATAATCCTTAGACCATGAATGACTTATTATACTCCAAGTTGATGTTTCTAAAGCATAAAACCTCTTTTAAAGTGTTTAAGCTACTCTGGGACGATTATTATTAGTTATAATTTTTTATTGTAAAGAAAGGTTTTTCAGCCAAAATGGTACAGGTGACTTATAATTTTAATATTATGGTATAAGAAACTAGTTGGTGATATTAAATAGCATCATTTAGGCCTTAAAATGTGAAAAACAAGAAAATGTTATTATGAATTATGGTGAGTCTTGCATTTAGTAAAAAAATATCTAAGTCTGTTATTTATAGTTTTAATTGGAATCCCTATTTAATGGATTTCATGAAAAGGACAGTGTTTAAAAAAAAATTGTTAATATCTTTTTGTCTCTAATAAGACAATCTTACTTACATAAATGTGCTAGCCTGTTACCATCTATCGGAGACATAAATCGCAGTATCTTGCTAGGTGGTATAAGTGTGGTATGGTATAATACTACTGCTGCCCATTACTCATCACTACTATCCCCGTTCCAATTTATGTCCCCCTCTGTTTATCGATCCCTCGACATGGTCCTTTCCGTCACTTTTCTATACATTCAATAATTACTAGCACACCTTTCCGGTGTGATAGATGATATGAATCAAAAGGTGTGGTTGACGACAGAGAAGAATACAATTGTCACCACCCCAAATCTCTCCCGTGAGTGTCGTACAAGGCGACTAAGGATAAATCAGTGACGAGGAATGGGCAGCAAGCATTCCTCTTACCTAGCAATGTACCTACTGCGACTTTTGTGCCCGATAAATGGCAATAGGCTCGACACCTATTACATGGGACCTAACATAACTGGCGAAACGTGGTTGCTAGTTCACCTCTGCCTACCCCTTCGGGGATATAGGCGTGATTTATGTATCTATGATATCAACAGAGTCCTTAACATCCGACTTGGTTGAATAGTCAGTTGCAGCTATCGGCAAGAGGTCTCGGGTTCGGATCCTATAAGGGGCAAATGTTATTTATAAATAATTATTTTCTTTATTAATATTTGTCCATCCTCTATTTTAACACAAGTGCTTACTACTTCGGGCTAGTAGATGATGGATGTGAAGAATTATTAGTTCCTAAATAATTAAATAAAATAAAATGAATTTCCACACATGCTACGGTATTATAATAACTACTGATATTTCAAGGTTATTGATGAAATAATTATGTAAATAGGTATACACTGAAAAGATGGCTGTATGGCCTGAATCCGTTGTCTATCCTATATAGAAAAAAAGTTGACATTGACTGACACTGACAGATTTATTTTCAAATTATTGTTTTGAATTGTAGAGAGAAGAAAATTATTTTCAGACTTCTGTTCTTTTCATAGAAGCTTGAAAGAGAATGGCTCGTAATATAGCTGACACGGCAAGAAAATTTTTATTACTAGGTCAATGTGTACCTACAGTGAAAAGCAATGCCACAAAAATTAGAGTTAAGAGGTTAGAATTGGATGAAAATCTGTTGATGGTAAGAATTATATTTATTACATAGTATATAACTGAAAAATGTTATTCTTTCAAATGTTATTACGAAACAAGCACTGCACTCTGGCCGAATATTCCAAAATTTTTAGTAAAATTCGTAAATATTGTGTTGCAAAACTAAGTTGTTTATTTTCAGTACTACAAGAAAGATGAATTTTATTACTGCCATGACCCTAATAAACAATGTAAAACTGGAGACATAGTACTAATACAGGCTCTGCCATGTAAGCTTACAAAATTAATCACCCATGAAATCAAACATGTGGTTTACCCATTTGGTGACATAACAGATCCTGTCACAGGCAAGAAGGTAGCTAAAGAAAGATATAGAGAAGAAATTGATAAGGAAGCAGAAATGTATGGCAAGTTGGATTCTACATTTGAATATGATAAAGCACCTCCACGGGGTTCACAAGATGGAAAGAGAGACTTTACATCAAAACCAACATATACAAAGTACCATGTATTTGATAAAAATGATCCTTATGGTATTTAATTCTTAGATGTAGAAAATAGTTATAGAAATAAAATAAATTAGTGAAATAAATTATGTTTTTGTTTGGTTATGATTACTTCTAGAAATAAGATAGGACAAACTTAACATAAATCTATACTTTGTCCATTGTCTTACATCATGTGCAGATAGCATAGATTCTAACTGTGACAAGTACACAAGGCAGAGGGTATTATGAAAAGTAAGTTTATGTATAAAAAGGTTACAAGATATTAAAAAATTCTTAAATAATAAGTAAACAAAGTTTGTGCAATAAAATCGTTTATTAGGGCAATGCCACATGTAAGCGTAATGTTGGCATCAGTCTTGTGCCAAAAATTCTCTTTCGAGTGCTGCACCCATGAGCCGCCACGAGCTATCATCATCGTCTGGAGGTTCATCATCTGACGGCGGCGACGACGGACGCGGCCTCTTGCGGGGTCTTTCATCTGCAAATAATATTTTTGTCAACACCTCTGCCACCTTAACTTTTTTCTGCCCAGTCATTTGATAAAATTCTGTGAGATTATTATTATTATGTGAAAAAATAATGTAAATTTAATCTAACAATAATGTTATATTTCTAATTGATATCTTTATTGTCACAAGTTTTATAAGTTAATAGTAGATTTTTCAACAAGTGCACAAAACATATCATTTTTATCCGAGTCTTTTAGTAGCTCCAGCCGGAAGTGAGGGCTGATTGTAATATCGAGGATGAAAATGGTTTTGTGGACGAGTTATAAACTCTGCTTTTCACTTCTATTGCGAGGAAATTAAAACAGTTCTTAAAATTCAAAGTAAAGTTAGTATTGAATACTGAAGGAAATTGTTTTTTCCATTGATATTAGGCTTGTACTGCAGCAGACCTATACAGCCTAGTATTAAAATAATTTTGTAATAATAATTTACTTAAATTAATTAAATAACCGTACCTACTTGAATTTAAATTTCATTTTTTTTGTCTTACAAGACACTTTAGGCAAATAAATTAAAGTAAATATTGTAAAATAACAAATTCTATCTCTGAAACTTCTTATTGTGTTTGGCTGCATGGCTCATTTTCTTTGCCTTAATATTTATGAGTAGATACGTTATTGCTCTTGAGCACAAAATTCGATTTTGTGCAGCCTATATCCTGCCCAGATACTAACAACACACTTTCAGAGCATGAGAAGTGAAAACTTATTTTTTTACTGATCATTTTTCATAATTCATATTTACCTAATTCTGAATCACTGGCATCTATTTCTCGCATGTCTTGTGATCTGTAATACAAATATTTTGTCGTCATTTCATAGTCTAAAAATAATCTTTTGAAGCTTGTCCAAATTCTACTTAAAGGCTATTGTAACACCCACGATTTTTTCGCTGTAAAAATCTACGGTTATTTCGCCGTATGTAGGCACGGTCTTCAGATTTGTATGGATCATTATGGAAGCTTGTAGACGTGCACGGCGGCGGCGGCGCTACGTCACGGCGCCCGCACAAACACGTCTTGTACAAACTCTAGGTTGTCCAACCGTACGATTAACACGCCTTATGGTTGTGAAAACCGTGTGTGTACAAGAGGCCTTAAGGTGATTACATTGTAATGTTTCGCTATTTACGTTTCTTTACCAGAGAGAGGGTCGAAATAAAGTATGTATTGAGAAGCTTGCTTAAAAACACCTTGGTATTTTTTCTTATTAATAGACATTGTCAGCCGTGTGGTGACGGCAGAGTAGAATACAATTGTCACCACCCCAAATCTCTCACGTGGGTGTCGTACAAGGCGACTAAGGATAGATCAATAATGAGGAATGGGCAGCGCAGCGTTCCTCATATACCACCTAGCAATAATACTGCGACTTTTGTGCCCGATAAATGGCAATAGGCTCGCCACCTATTACATGGGACCTAACATAATTGGCGAAACGTGGGTGCTAGTTCACCTCTGCCTACCCCTTCGGGGATATAGGCGTGATTTATGTATGTATGTAGAAACAGATTTGCAAGAGATGGTAACAGTTATGCAGAAACTTTGACAGAGAAAGGAATGAAAGTAAATGTAAGCAAGACAAACACATGTGTGTAACAAACAAATGACGAAATGTGAAATTAAGATAGCGGGTGAGAGTGTTGAACAAGTGAAAGAGTTTGTATATTAAGGATCTATATTTACGAGAGATTGAAAGTGTGATAGTGATATTGAAAAGGGGGTGAAAGCTGGGAATATGGTAAACGGGGCTTTGCACACTTTTATGAACAGCCAAAGCGTGTCCAGAAAGGCTCGTATGGCTGTTCATAATGGAGTGCTGGTCCCGACATTAATGTATGGAAGTGAAAGTTGGGTATGGGAGAAGCTTGAAAGTAGAATAAATGCACTAGAAATGAGAGCGTTGAGGAGCATGGCTGGGGTAAGGCTGAGCGATCGATTGTATAACAGTGTGATTAGAAAAAGGTGTGGTCATACATAATTGGCGAAACGTAGGTGCTAGTTCACCTCTGCCTACCCCTTTGGGGACATAGACGTGATTTATGTATGTATTTACAATTACCTGTCCTGTGAGCAAGTGTCTTCATTCTCAACAGAAATTAACCGGTCCTCGGGTGGGTTCTCCTCATCATCAAGATCATCTCCTTGTGGCTTAGTCTCTTCATCAGACGAGCTTTCATCTGATTCATTAAATATGTCTTCAACCTATAACACAAAGGGACGATAAAATTAAACGTTTTAAAAAAACTATTGAACATCCAACTACATCATACTACAAAACTGTCCAATCCTTCTAATTTATTTTCTAGCTGAAAGTAGGCATCAACTGAGTAGCAGACACTTTTTTTATATACCAAAAACGCTTATGGTTTGCAATAAAGCTATTGAGTATTGAAATTACGATGGATGCTGTAGTTCTTTTAGTATAAGATGAGCTTTGCATTTGTGTGAGTGCACACGGATAGTGTAGTGAGATGTGGCTAGCCACCGTAGCACGAGACGTGTACAAAATCTCCTTGGGAAAAAGAAAATATTTTCCTCTCGCTCTAACTCCCACTAAATCCCGAGACAAGACACTATCAAGTGGTGGAGAGAGATTTTGTCCACGTCCCGTGCTAGGCCTACTGCGCAGTGCGTCCGTCAACTGTCAATACTCTGCCTCGCACTTTCCTTTGTACAGCTAGCAGCTACGTATATTAATAATATTTCGCTGTTATAATAAGGTATCAGTGAAATTTTTAATCGCATTGAAAATATATGGGCTATGTATGATTGTGACTATGGATTAAAAGAAAAAAAATCATTTGATGGTCGCGACGCCGCTATTGATGGTTTTACGAAGCGATACATCATCGCACAGGCTCTGATGTGTCATCAGTGGAGAGTGAAAATTATAATATTTTTTTAATAAAAAATACTGTTTCACCATACTGCGGTGAAGCCGGAGGATGGTTATGTGTTCGATTTGTGTGTCCGTTCATATTAACTACTCAATAACTTGCCTTCTAATAAAAAATATTTATTATTTTCTTTTAAAATATTTTAATTTATTATTATTTTCACCAGTGTACAGCGACTTTTGTGCCCGATAAATGGCAATAGGCTCGCGACCTATTACATGGGACCTAATATAATTGGCGAAACGTGGGTGCTAGTTCACCTCTGCTTACCCCTTCGCCTTCGGGGATATAGGCGTGAATTATGTATGTATGTGTATATATAATAATAATATATAGTATATATAATAAATATATATACAACCATGACTCGGAAACAAACATATGTGGTCATCACAAAGTTTGCCCCTACCAGGATTCGAACGCGGGACCTCTTGGCCAATACCCAGCAATCTGGCCATTCGACCAAGGCGGCCGGCAAACTATACTTTAATCACAGTCGTACCTCGCGATCCATGTCCGCGATGTCATCGCTGGAGAAGGAGAGCAGCGGGTTGAGGGTGTCCATGAACCGGCCCGACGGCGTGCGCCGGCGAAGGGCCGGCACCGGCACCGGCGCCGGCGGCGGACTGCTGCAGTGCGCCGGCGGCCGCCGCGAGCTGCTCTGTGGACATACACATAGTTTAAATACATACATAAGTCACGCCTATATCCCGAAGGGGTAGGCAGAGGTGAAC